>PVKW010053141.1:0-12361 GCA_004027895.1 Orientallactaga bullata | reverse complement strand
GTAACTTGATTACACTTAGTTGGCCCAGACCCTCTGGCTTGGCCAGTTTCCCAAGATCATTTTAGAGTTAACACCTCACTCATAATTCAGGGTTGAAACAACCTTTCTTCTGAGAGTTGGAGGTTGGTTAAAGGCTTCAGGTGAGTTCTAGCTTCTCTCCGGTTCCTAGTTACTGAGGCAAAGATGCAAATGTAAACCTTTGGTAGGTTTCCTTACCCAGGGGCACCCCCATTTCTCACTGATGACAATGAACGGGGAGAGGAGGGCCTCCAAAAGGCCTGACCTATTTGAGAGGTGGTACCCCAGGGAAAATGCACGCAGTCTGGAATATGTTCCTGGGTCCTTTCCCTAGCTCTCAAGTATTTAGAAGTCCCAGCCAAGCCTTCCCTTTATGCTCTCTCCCCTAGATGAGTTCTCAGTACTGCTCTGGGCTCATCGCTGTGGAGGTCAGACTTTCTGGGTCCTCAAGGGCTGAGGAAATTGTGAAGTGTGAGAGGTAGTGAGATGAGCACCGGGTTAGAGGTCAGGGAACTCTACCAAAGGCAACCAGACAGCTATGTAACTTTGACTCAGGCATTTAACCTCTCTGGGCGTTTCATCTGCTGGAAAACAAAGGGGTTGACTTAAAAACCTCTCAAAGAGGTGGAGGAAGGATGGTCACTGCAAGTTCAAAGGCAGCCACTGCCCGACATAAGCTCCAGGATAGCCAGGGCTACAGTATGAAACCCTGTGTCAAAAACTAAAAATAAAAACCAACCCCCAACAGCCCACCCCCAGTTCCACAACAATAAAATAACCACCTCTTAAGTCCTTCCCAGCAGCAAAAGTTTAGGTTCCATGATTCTATGAAAAATGACTTCTGAGCCAAAGAAGAGCTGCCACAGAGTCCATAAGTCTTTATGCCACAGGAGAGGCCCTAGGCCAACATTCAGAGCTTACTGATTCAGATTACATACACTTCTAATAACACTGGTTTCACAAATTCTCAGACCACATGGATTAGGAGCAGCAAGTTAAAAAAAAAGGGCAGGGGTAGAGCTGCAAAAGGTAGACACTCTTGACAGAAGCCACAGTCAACAATGTTTTTTTAAAATTCACCAAACACTTGACGGAGTGCCTCTCACATTGGGCCCTGCACACGCAGATGGGGCAAAAAGATGAGCAAGGCAGTTCAAAAAAAAGAAAACCCCAGAAAACAAAGCATGAGGAGGGAGGTAGTATAAAGTTCAAAGGGGTAAAAAAGTAGACAGGAAAAAAATTCAAAACGAAAGATTAAAAAAAAAAATTAAAGGGAGAGGGATAACATCTGCACCTACAGTTCTGGACAGTCCTTACTGGCGAGACCCACCGTTGCAGAACAGGCTGAAACGGAGTGAACTCGTTTTTAAGAAGGCATAGAGAAATGTCTCTGGTGGGTTTTAGAAAGATCTTCCAAAACGATAAAAAACGGTTTCAAAAAAAGTTTTGGCACTTAAAGAGGGGTAAACTGGCTGTGTGTTCACCGCCAGGCAGGCGGGGGTGTTCAGTGTCCTGCCACACCTGTGAGCTGAGCTGCCACGGAATTGTGAACTGCTTTGGGACACTGGGCAAAGGCGTGTCCCCGTTTGCCACAGAGGTTGCACACGATGCCTTTCCGGCAGTAAGGGCTCAGGTGTCCCTCCTCCCCGCACCTGAAACACCGGTCCTGCGTGCAGCTGCCACTCATGTGGGTCCGGGAACCACACTTGAAGCAGGTCTTGGGTTGCCCCTTGTACCAGCTGTAACCTCTCTCGGCGCCCAAGAAGAAGGCCCCCGGCAGGTGCCGGACCCCGCCCTCCCCTTGCCGCAGCTCGATCTCACACTTGTATTCCCCGGTCCAGATCCCAAACCTGTCGGTCACTTTCACGGGCACGGCCAGAACGTCGCAGTGGCGCTTGAGCCAGGTCACGATGTCCTCCACGTCTACCGTCTCGTTCCGGAAGAGGATGAAGAGCGTCTTCAGGCTCGACTTGCTCCGCCCCAGCACCACGAAGTTCTCCCAGCAGTCCTCCCGCTCGCGCTTCTCCTCGTACTCGCGGAGGAACAAGGCCAGCTTCTCGGCCGAGCGGAAGCTCACGTCGAACTCGCGGCTTCCCGGGATCTGGATGACCGCATAGATGTCGCTCGGGTCCATGCCGATAGAGCGCAGGATGAGCGTGCCCACTACGAAGTCCCGGGTCGGGCAGGCACTCTCGTCACCCTGGAAACAGATGCGCACGAGAAAGCGACCCTTACTCGGGCCCCCAGTCGCCGCGGCCACCGCGGCCGCCGCCGCCGGCTCGTCCTGGAGGGGATGCTCCGTCGAGTCCTCCGCCGCGCCGGGCCCGGAGGGAGTTGCCATGGCTACCGCCGCCTCGCTCTTCTTCCTCCGGCCAGGGTCCGAGGCGCCTTTCTTCTTGCGAGCATCCGCAGCCTCGCAGGCCGGCTCTCTCCGGCGGCTCTTCGGGTCCCCGCGGCCGGCCGGAGGAAAGTCGCCGAGACCCGGCGCCACTAGGCCCGCGGGGGAACTGAGCCCGCTGCCCGCGCTGCTGCCGCTGCCGCCGCCACTGCCACTTTCTTCCTCCCGCCTCCGCGGCTCGCGGAAGTCACCCTTCTTTTCGGCCAGGTTCTTCACCACTTGCGCCCAGCCCATCTTCTCGCGGGCGCCCTCGGCCTCCTCTGCCCGGGCCGCGGGCTGTGCAGGCAGCGGGAGTTGCGGCCGGTCCTGCTGCCTCTCCTCCTCCGCGCCGCCGCCGGTGGCCATTTTACCTCCTTCCCAGCATCCTCCACTCGCTCCCGCAGCCAAAGGGCGCCCATGGCGCGCGCCCGCCGCCCGCCCGCCGGCCCGGGGCTCGGGGGCCTCCCGGGTGCGTGGGAGGGCTCTCTCTCTCTCTCTCTCTCTCTCTCTGTGTGGCTCTCTCTCTCTCTCTCTCTCTCTCTCTCTCTCTGGCTCTTTCTCTCTCCTTCAGAAATTCGATACTCCCTCCCCCCCAGGATGGGACCCGGGCCGAGCCACGTTTCCGCTGCCCGCTGGACTCCACCTCCTCTTCCGCGGTGGCCGCCCTGTCCCGTCGCCCGGCTTGGCCGCCTCGGGCCTCGCTCTCGAGGATTTGGCGTTTCGCAAGAGGTCCTCGATGAATTCGTGCACCGAGCGCTCCTAACGGCCCACAGCCCGCAGGCGGGACCGAGTGGACCGTCTTGCTCCTCTTTAAGCACAAAAGTTTGCACCACCCCAGAGCCCCACTTACCTCTGTCTTCCCCCGAAGCGTACCACAGTGCATCATTTCCTTCCCCCCCCCCCAATTTTGGATTATGAACTTTCAGACATACGGAAAATTTAAATTGTCGTCAGGACTTTAATATTAACTTTTTTTGTTTGTTTTTGTTTTGTTTTTGAGGTACGGTCTCGCTCTAGTCCAGGCTGACCTGGAATTCACTATACAGTCTCAGGGTGACATTGAACTCACTTAGATCCTCCTACCTCTACCTCCAGACACATGCACCACCTTGTACAAGCTGGCTTACGTGGGTACTGGGTCCTTGGGCTTCACAGACAAATGCCTTAACTACTAAGCCACTTCTCCAGCTCTGAAAGATTTTTGTTTGTTTGTTTTGGAGAGAGACAGAGAGGGAGAGGGAGACAGACAGAGACAGGGCGCCAGCTGCCTCTCAGCTGCTGAGAACGAAATCCTGATGTGTGCGCCCCCTTGTGGTCAAGTGCGGCATTGCGCCCTTGCGAAAACTGCATCTGGCTAAACGTTGGACCTGGAGATTGGAACCAGCTTTTTTAGGCTTAGGAGGCAGACGCCTTAACCGCTAAGCCATCTCTCCTGCCCCCTGAAAGAGTTTTTAAAAAAATATATTTTATTTTTTGGCCGGTGTGGTGGCTCACACCTTTAATCCCAGCACTTGGGAGGCAGAGGTAGGAGGCTCGCCATGAATGCGAGGCCACCCTGAGACTACATAGTGAATTCTAGGTCAGCCTGAGCTAAAGTGAGACCCTACCTCGCAAAAACAAAACAAAACAAAACAATATATATATTATTTGTTTGACAGAGAAGGAGGGGGAGAGACAGAATGGGTGCGCCAGGGCCCCCAGCCATTGTAAACGAACTCCAGATGCATGCATCCCCTTGTGCATCTGGCTAATGTGGGTCCTGGGGAATTGAACCTGGGTCCTCTGTCTTTGCAGGCAAACGCCTTAACCACTAAGCCATCCCTCAAGCCCCGAAAGATTAAAAAAAAAAATATCTGGGGGTGGGAGAGATGGTTTAGCAGTTGAGGTGGTTGTCTGCGAAACCTAAGGACCCTTGTTCTCCAGGTCCCACATAAGCCAGACGCAAGGTGATGCAAGCTCACACATGTGCACTAGATGGCACACACTGGCTGGAGTTCCTGGCATACCAATTCTCTTTCGCTGTCGCTCCCACTCTCACTCTCTTGCATTTACAAATATATATATTTGGGGGTGGGAGGTGGGGAGAGAGAGCACAGCAAAGTCTCCTGCTACTGCAAATAACTTTAGACACGTGCTGTTTTGTGAATCTGACTTTAAGTGGGTGCTGGTGAATCAAACCCAGACCATCAGACTTTGGAAGCAAGTGACTTTAACCAATGAGTCATCTCTCCAGCTATTTATTATTTATTTATTTATGTTCTTTCTTTCGTTCTTTCTCTTTTTCTTTCTTTTTGGTTTTTGGAGATAGGGTTTCACTCTAGTTCAGGCTGACCTGGGATTCACTATGTAGTTTCAGGGTGGCCTTGAACTCACGGCGATCCTCCTACCTTTGCCTCCTGAGTACTGGGATTAAAGGTGTGTGCCACTTTTGTTTATCTGAAAGAGAGAAGGGAAGGAGAGACAGAGGCAGCTATATAGAGAGAATGGGTGCACCAGGGCCTCCAGCCACACTGCAAATGAACTCCAGACAAATGCTCCACCTTGTGCATCTGGCTTACGTGGGTACTGGGGAATTGAATCTTCTCTTTAGGGTATTAAGGCAAGTGCCTTAATGGCTAAGCCATCTCTCCAGCCCCCTATTTTGATTTTTCATAGTAGAGTCTCACTCTAGCCTGAACTGCCCTGGAATTCAGGGTAGCCTTGAATTCACAGCAATCCTCCTACTTCTGCCTCCTGAGTGCTAGGATTATTGGCATGTGCCATCATGCCTGGCCCTTAACTTTTTTTTTTGGTGTGCAACAAGTGCTATTTATTTATTTGAGGTGGGGGGGGGGAAGAAAGAGACATAGACAGAGAGAGAGAGATGGAGAGAGAATGGGCACGCCAGGGCCTCCAGCCACTGCAAATGAACTCCAGATGCATGTGCCCTCTTGTGCAGCTAGCACAAGCTGGCTTACGTGGGTCCTGGGGAATCAAACCAGAGTCCTTAGGCAACGTAGGCAAATGGCTTAACTGCTAAGCCATTTCCCCAGCCCAACAAGTGCTTTTATCAATACAGCTATCTCTCCAGCCCTAAGTTTCATTTCTTTTTTTATTTGTGAGAGAGAGAGAGTAAGAAAGAGAATGGGCACACCAGGGCCTCTAGCCACTGCAAACAAACTCCCAGACACATGTGCCACCATGTGCATCTAGCTTATGTGGGTTCTGGGGACTCAACCTGGATCCTTAGGCTTTGCAGGCAAGTGCCTTAACTGCTAAGCTATCTCTTCAGCCCAAATTTCATCTCTCTCTCTGTGGTAGTTTGAATATATGTCCCCCAATATATTCAGTGTTTTATTAGTTATAGTTTGCATCTGCAATCACCTTGCTAGAGGCAATGTCACTGGGGGCTGGTCTTAAGGTGTAGGTTTGAGATTCCATTGTAAAGATATGCAAAATGTGCCTAGCAGGAGTTTCTGAAGTGTGCTGTGTGACCTTTTGGCTGTAGTTTTTGCTCTGTGTGCTGTGGTGGCTGGTTAGCTTTTGCTCTCTTGCCTGGTCCTGTGGAGAGCAGGCCACTTCTTCTGCCATTATGGAACTTCCCCTGGATCTGTAAGCTTCAATAAATAATATCCCTTCCTCCATAACTGTGCCTGGTCTGGAAGTTCATCTCAGCGAACCTGAAGCTGTCTGCTACACACTCTCTCTCTCTCTTTATTTATTTATTTTTAGTTTTTTCAAGGTAAGGTCTCACTCTAGCCCAGGCTGACCTGGAATTCACTATGTAATCTCAGGGTGGCCTCGAACTCACACTGGCCCTTAATTTTTTTTTTTTTTTTTTTTGGTTTTTCGAAGTAGGGTTTCACTCTGGTCCAGGCTGACCTGGAATTAACTATGTAGTCTCAGGGTGGCCTCGAACTCATGGCGATCCTCCTACCTCTGCCTCCCGAGTGCTGGGATTAAAGGCGTGCGCCACCACGCCCGGCTGGCCCTTAATATTTTTATCATTAAAATTTTACTGTACCTAATTTCACTCCCCCATTTATTGATGCTAATTTCTTGACATATTTGCAAGTATTGTTGCATTATTATTATTATTATTTGTTTTTTTTTCAAAATAGGGTTTTGTTCTAGCTCAGGCTGACCTGGAATTCACTATGTAGTCTCAGGATAGCCTTGAACTCACAGTGATCCTCCTACCACTCCCTCCCTAGTTCTGGAATTAAAGGTGTGTATCACCACATCCAGCTTTGTTGCATTATTAAAAAATTTTTTTTTAATTTATTTTTGGAGAGAGACAGACAGAGAGTGAGAGGGAGACAGATAGAAATGGGCGCCCCAGCAGTCTCTCAGCTGCTGCGAATGAAATCCAGATGTGTGATCCCTCTTGTGGTCAAGTGCGGCATTGCTCCCTTGCGTCACTTTGCATCTGGCTAAACAGGGGACCTGGAGATTGGAACCGCTGGAGATTGGAACCAGCGTTCTTAGGCTTAGGAGGCAGGCGCCTTAACCGCTAAGCCATCTCTCCAGCCCTGTTGCATTATTTTTAAGAATGTTGGTCAGCTGGTGTGGTGGTGCATGTCTTAACTGCTAAGACATCTCTCCAGCCCCAGTGATGCATGTCTACAATCCCAGCGCTCTGGAGGCTGAGGCATGAGTTCTAGGCCAGGTTGCCTTAAGTAGCGAGTTCTAGGGTACCTTGGTCCAATGAAGCAAGACCCTGTCTCAAAAATAAAAATGGCCGAAGCCGGGCGTGGTGGCGCACGCCTTTAATCCCAGCACTTGGGAGGCAGAGGTAGGAGGATGGCCGTGAGTTTGAGGCCACCCTGAGACTACATAGTGAATTCCAGGTCAGCCTGGGCCAGAGTGAGACCCTACCTCGAAAAACCAAAAAAAACCCAACCAAACAAAACAACAAAAAGAACCTCTATTGGTGATGTCTATGGTCCTATATTGAGTACTTTTTAAATGTCCTATAGTATGCTAAGCCCAATGTAGGCTTTATGACATTATGGAATCTTCCATAAAACTGATGCCACAATTATATCCATTGCACCAATAAGGAGAGGAGTTTGGAGACAGGAGTACAAATCACTTGGGAGAGTTGATAGGCAGCCTCAAGTGTTGGTAGCTTATATTCTTGTTTTCTAGCATTGTGACTCTTGCACTATAGGTCACCTATAAAAACCTTAGTTTTTGGCTAAAATTAGCAGTGGTTATGGTTTCTTTCCCCTTGTTTCTTCTTTGCTCTGGAGTTTGGGGGTCTTTGGAGGGGACTATTTTCTCTGGCATATCTGCACTTCAGGGTGTCTGGCCTTTCCATATCCAGTGAAAGCAAAGGAAGGCAGTGGAGAGGAGTGCTGGAATGTGGCTGCTTCACATCCTGGCCTTGTCCCACTAAGCCAATGACCACATTTTATAGCCTCATTATGCTTCTCCATGACAAGAAGATAATATCTCATCTCAGAGAACCACTATTAACTTGTTAAGAGCTTCTCTACTAGTATATTAATCTAGCCATCTATTAATAGGCTCTAGTGGGCGCCAAGTTTATTTTGAGACAAGGTCTCATTAAGTTAGTTGCCCAGTCTGACCTTGAACTTTTGAACCAATTTCAGCCTTCTGTGTAGCTAGGATTATAGGTTTGAGCCATGAGGGGGTTGGAACCTACTTTTTTGTATGTTTATTTTTTGTTTTGCATGCATATAGTATGCGTACTGTGACTATACTGTGTGTTATACATGTGTGCACACTTGTGTATACCCTGTGACCATGTGAAGGCTGAAGGGAAAGTGTCTTCCTCTGTCGCTCTTCCAGTTTCCTTGAGAGGGAGTTCCTTACTGACACTAGAACTGTCATTTTTCAGTCAGACTAGCTGAACTGGGAGCTCCAGTAATTTTCTTTCTGCATCCCACAGGACTGGGTTACAGGCACGTGTGGACGCACTCAGCTTTTTCTGTGTGAACTGGGCATTAAACTCATGCAGTCTCAGGCCATCTCAGGCCTCCATGCTTGCATAGCAAGTGATCTTACCCACTGAGCCATTTCTCCAGCCCCTAGAACTTAAATTTTACAAGGAAAATCATATCGTCTGTAATAATGAAGATTTATCCTTTTCAGATCTTACTCCTTTTCTTAACTTCCTGCACCACCCTGTGCCTCTCCCATCTATAATCAGTATATTTTGGACTTTTTTTTTTTTTTTTTCCGAGGTAGGGTCTCACTTTAGCCCAGGCTGATCTGGAATTCACTATGTAATCTTAGGGTGGCTTCGAACTCGGCATTCCTCCTACCTCTGCCTCCTGAGTGCTGAGATTAAAGGCATGTGCCACCACGCCCGGCTTATTTTGGACATTTAAAAAATTATTTTATTTTTATTTATTTGAGAGAGAGGGAGAGAGAGAGAGAGAGGGAGAAAAGAGAATGGGTGCTCCCATGCCTCCAGTTGTTACAAACAAATTCCAGATGCATGCGCCACCTTGTGCATCTGGCTTCATGGGTCTTGGGGAGTTGAACCTGGGTGCTTTGTCTAAGCCATTTCTGAAGCTATTTTGGACTTTTTAAAAAATTTAATTTTTAAAATATATATTTTATTTATTTATTTGAGAGAGAGAGAAAGAGGCAAAGAGAGAGAGAGAGAATGGGCACGCCAGTGCCTCCAGCCACTGCAAATGAACCCCAGATGCATGCGTCCCCTTGTGCATCTGGTCTATGTGGGTCCTGGAGAGTGGAACCGGGATCCTTTGGCTTTGCAGGCAAACATTTTAACTGCTAAGCCATCTCTCCAGCCCCTGGACTTTTTTATGTGTGTGTGTGTGTGTGTGTGTGTGTGTGGTTTTTCAAGGTAGTGTTTTGTTCTAGCCCAAGCTGACTTGGAAATCACTTGGTAGTCTCAGAGTGGCCTTGAACTCATGGTGATCCTCCTACCTCTGCTTCCCAACTGCTGGGATTAAAAGTGTGCATCACCACGCCTGGCCTATTTTGGACATTTTAAATTTGTTTCTGACTTGAAAATCATATGCTTTGTGTGTGTGTGTGTGTGTGTACATGCGTGCATAGGGTGCATAAGTTCTGTTCACATGGTTATGGGTTCATCTCATGTATGCGAGTGTGGGTGCATGTGTGTGGAGACCAGAGGCCAATGTTGGGTATCTTCCTGAATCCCTCTCAACCTTATTTTTTTATAAACCATTTTTATTTTATTTATTTTTACTTGCAAGCATAGAGAGATAGGAGAGAGAGAGAGAGAATGGGCATACTAGGGCCTCTAGCCACTGCAAATGAACTCCAGATGCATGTGCCACTTTGTGAATCTGGTTTATGTGGGTACTGGGGAACTGAATCTGAGTCATTAGGCTTTGCAGGCAAGTGCCTTAACCAGTAAGCCATCTCTCCAGTTCTCCACCTTAGTTTTGAGAGTCTGTCCTTGAACCCAGAACTTACCAATTCAGCTAGTCTATGTAGCCATGGTTATGGGTTCATCTCATGTATGCGAGTGTGGGTGCATGTGGCTTCCCAGTACTGGGATTATAGGTATAGGCTTCCACACCTGGCTTTTTGTTTTGTTTTGTTTTTGTTTTCCAGGGCTTCACGCATGCTAGGTGAGCACTCTATTGAGCTATAACCCTGCTCTTGGGCATGATATTTAAATCTAGCAGGTGCATAGAGTATGCCTGACTAACAAGTTCCTGGTCTGTTGTCTCCACTTGTCTCGGGGTCACTGGGGCCCACAACGGCGAAGGGCTACCTGTGAGATCTGAGAGCTGGGCTCATGTCTTGTCTGACTTCACAAAGGATTTCTGGTGAGGAGCACACAAGCTGTGGTATGGCATTTTACCTCTGAGCATAACATGAAGCTATCTTGAGGTAAAGAATGCTTTGGCCAGGTAGCTATGGCAACTTTGGAGCAGAACAATACTGTGACACAATGTCTGTAATAATAGCAATGCGGTTACTGACAAGTCCTTAGCAGATGGAGGAAGGGAGGGTCACAAGACTGTCACCTGAAGTTAAAGCAATTGTTCCCACCTGCCCTGCCTCCAGCTGCAAGTGATCTTGGGGAGAAAGCTAGATTATGTAGGAGGTAGAAGGTTAACTAGAAGTTGGGACTCCATGATGCAGCTTCCATGAGGTTGTCAGTCATCCAGGATGGGGTTAGACTTCTTCATGGTGTGGCTGCCTTGGGGACTCCATGATGCGACTTCTATGAGGTCACCATCCAAGATGGGGTGGGACTTTGTGGTGATGCAGCCGAATTTAAGTCATGCTCCTATAAGTATCCCCTCACTTGTGCTCTGTAAGTAACCCCAATAAACTCGTTGTTTCACTGGTTTTGGTGTAATCGTCCTTTGGTCTGTTGGCTGTGCCTTATCTGGGGGAGAAGACATGTGTTCTCTTTACCCCAGAGGAAACGTTACTGGCAACACAAGCCCAAAGCTCTGTCAGTACTTGGTAAGTGACCACTGATTGTCAGAATTTTTAGGAGACTCACTCTGCTGGTTGGGAGTAACTGGCAGAACATTTTAAGATATTTTTATTATTATTTACTTGCAAGCAGAAAGAAAGAAAGAAAGAGAAATGGCACATTAGAGCAACCAAACCCCAGATGCATTCACCATTTTCTGTTTGGCTTTACATGGGTACAGGAGAATCAAACCTAAGCTGTCAGGTTTTGTAAACAAGTGCCCTTAACCACTGTAACAGACAGCTTTAGGCTTGCTGAGATGAACTTCCAGACCAGGCAAAGTTATGGAGGAAGGGATTTATTGAAGTTTACAGATCCAGGGGAAATTCTATAATGGCAGAAGAAACTGGCCTGCTTTCACAGGACCAAACACAGAAAAGCCACAAGCCAAAAGCCATACAGCACAGCATATCTCAAGAACTACAACTAGGCACACTTTGCATATCTTTAGATTGAAGTCTTAAACCCACCTTCACACCTTAAGATCCGTCCAGTGACATTGCCTCTAGCCAAGTGGCTGCAGATGCAAACTATAAACTAATAAAACACTTAATATATTGGGGACCATCTATTCAAACTACCACAACCACTGAGCCATCTCTCCAGCCCCAGAAAATTCTAGGATAATGGAAGTTTGCATAAGATGTTTGGTTGGGGGCTGGAGAGATGGCTTAGCGGTTAAGACACATGCCTGCGAAGCCTAAGGACACAGTTTGATTCTCCAGGTCCCACATAAGCCAGATGCACATGGTGGCACATGCATCTGGAGCTCATTTGCAGTGGCTAGAGGCCCTAGCGTGCCCATTTTCACTGTCTCTCTCTCCCCCTCTCTCTGTCTCTAATGAATAAATTAATTAAAATTAAAATCTTAAAAAAGAAAAGATGTTTGGTTGGGTATGGTGACACACACCAACAATCCTAACACTTGAAAATGGATGAAGGATGATCAAAAGTTCAAGGCCAGTGTTGGCTATATAGAGATTTTTTTTTTTTTTTTGGTTTTTCGAGGTAGGGTCTCACTCTGGTCCAGGCTGGCCTGGAATTAACTATGTATCCTCAGGGTAGCCTCGAACTCACGGCGATCCTCCTACCTCTGCCTCCCGAGTGCTGGGATTAAAGGCGTGTGCCACCACGCCCGGCTATATAGAGATTTTAATACCAGCTTGAGCTACGTGAGACCCTGCCTCAAAATCTTAAACCAAAATCTTAAACCACAACACTTCTCCAAACACACACACACACACACACACACACACACACACACACACACACACACACCAGGCATGGTGGCTCAGGCCTTTAATCCCAGCATCCAGGAGGCAGAGGTAGGAGGATCCCTATGAGTTCAAGGCCACCCTGAGACTACATAGTAAATTCCAGGTCAGCCTGAGCTAGAATGAGACCCTACTTTGAAAAACAAAACAAAACAACAACAATACAATGAGGTTTCTTTTCTCTGTGAAATCTGGAGACACACAGCTCAGAGCTCATATTGTGGCTTTGGCATCCAGGCTGAGCCAAAT
>PVKW010053140.1:0-12361 GCA_004027895.1 Orientallactaga bullata | reverse complement strand
CCCTGGCCTTGCTTAGGCCTTTCCCTTGCCTGTAATCTGTTCTTCTACTTTCATATATACAATATCATCCCCTTAAGTCCTTCCTTCTCTTATCTCCCTTATAGCCATTTTATAGCTTACTGGCTTCTGCTACCTTTTTATTTTTTGGAGAGAGAGACAGAGAGGGAGAGGAAGGCAGAAAGAAATGGGCATGCCAGCAGTCTCTCAGCTGCTGCGAATGAAATCCAGATGTGTGCGCCCCCTTGTGGTCAAGTGCAGCATTGCACCCTTGCGTCACTGCATGTGGCTAACCATGGGACCTGGAAATTGGAACTGCTGGAGATTGGAACCAGTGTTCTTAGGCTTAGGAGGCAGGCGCCTTAACAGCTAAGCCATCTCTCCAGCCCTGCTACCAATTTTTGGTTCCAGCTCACACACAAGTCTATACATTTGTAGCTACGATCCACATATGAGACAGAACATGCGATGTTTCGCTTTCTGGGCCTGGGTTACCTCACTTAGTATAATCCTTTCCAAAGCTATCCATCTTCCTGCAAATTTTATAATTTCGTTTTTCTTTACTGCTGAGTAGAACTCCATTGTGTAAATGTACCACATCTTTATTATCCATTCATCTGTGGAGGGACATCTAGGCTGGTTCCATTTCCTAGCTATTGTGACTAGAATAGCAATAAGCTAAGGTAGTAAGAAGAGTCATTAGGATATATGCCTAGGAGTGCTAAAGCTGGATCATATGGTAAATCTATTTTTAGCTATCTCAAGAACCTCCACACTGATTTCCACAATGGCTGCACCAGATTACATTCCCACCAACAGTGTAGAAGGGTTCCTCTTTTTCTGCATCCACACCAACACTTATTGTCATTTGTTTTCTTGATGGTAGCCATTCTGACAGGAGTGAGATGGAATCTCAAAGTAGTTTTAATTTGTATTTCTCTGATGGCTAAAGATGTAGAACATTTTTAGATGTTTATATGCCATCTGTATTTCTTCCGATGAGAACTCTGTATTTAGTTCCATAGCCCATTTTTTAAATTAATTTATTTTTATTGACAACTTCTTTAATTGTAGACAATATCTCATGGTACTTCCCTCCATCTTATCCTCTCCCCCTCTCTATCAGTCTCTCTTTTCAGTTTGATGTCATGATCTTTTCCTTCTATTATGATAGTCTTGTGTAGGTAGTGTCAGGCACTGTGAGGTCATGGATATCCAGGCCATTTTGTGTCTTAGGAGCATGTTGCAAGGAGTCCTATCCTTCCTTTTGCTCTTACATTCTTTCTTCCCCCTCTTCTGCAATGATCCCTGAGCCTTGGAAGGTGGGTTTGAGATGTTTCAGTGCTGAGCACTCCTCTGTCCCTTCTTCTCAGCACCATGGTGCCTTCTGAGTCATTCCAAGGTCGCCACCATCTGAAAAGAGAAACTTCTCTAAACACAAGTGAGAGTAGCATTAATATATGGGTGTGGACATTAAGAGAAGTGCTTACTGGGCAATTTGGTGAACATAGTATATACATTTAGAGAGACACCAGCAGACATTACACCCTTAGGGCTCATGACTACCCCTGTCGCAGGTTTTCAGTATCAGGGATGTATTCCCTCTCATGGAGCAGGCCTCCAGTCCAATTAGAGAGTGGTTGGTTTCCCCCATAACAGACATGCCACTATTGCACCCATTGGTTCATTTGGCCTGGGTGGCAAAATTTAAAGCTTGCAATGTTCATTGTTGAGTACCTTCACTGGTGTTTTCTCTCTCCCATTGAACTGCAGGCAGTGTAGCTTTTTCCAACTTTCTATCAGCTGGTCCACATGGAAGAAGTTTTCAGCTCAGCTCCAGCAGGATTTCTCAGTGATCTTGCTGCCCAAGTATGTGGAGTCTTCAGCAATAGGGTCTTACCATCTATTCCTGGTGGGAAACCCAGGGCCTCGGCACTGGCCTATAATGTTTTGGGGATATATGTGACCTCCCTGGCCAACAACTCACTGGAAGGTATCCCATCCCTGGCACTGAAAATTTTCTAGTAACAATCTATGCCATAGACCATTTTTTAATTGGGTTGTTTAATTTCTTATTGTTCTGTTTTTTGAGTTCTTTGTATATTCTGGATATTAATCCTCTGTCAGATGTGTAGCTGGCAAAAATTTTCTTCCATTCTGTAGGTTGTCTCTTTGCTCTATTCACAGTGTCCTTTGATGTACAGAAGCTTTGCAAGTTCATGAGATCCCAGTGGTTGATTAGTGGTTTTATTTCCTGAGCAATTGGGCTTATATTCAGAAAGTCATTGCCTATGCCAATATGTTAAAGGGTTTCCCATACCTTTTCCTCTAGCCATTTCAGAGTTTCAGGTCTGATATTAAGGTCCCTGATTAACTTGGACTTGATTCTTGTGCATGGAGAAAGACAAGGATCTATTTTCATCCTTCTACATATACATATCCAGTTTTCCCAGCACCACTTGTTGAAGAGGCTATCTTTTCTCCAATGAATATTTTTGGCATTTTTGTCAAAAATCAGATGGCTGAAGCTGCTTTAATTAATATCTGGGTCCTCTATTCTGTTCTATTGATCTACATGTCTGTCTTTGTGCCAATACCATGCTGTTTTCATTACTATGGCTTTGTAATATAGCTTAAAATCAGGTATGGTGATACTGCCAGCCTGATTTTTGTTGCTCAAAATTGTTTGGGCTATTTGAGGTTTTTTGTGCTTCCAGATGAATTTTAGGATTGTTTTTTCTGTTTCTGTGCAGAATACCATTTGGAATTTTAATGGGAATTGCATTAAATGTTTAGATTGCTTTTGGTAAGATTGACGTTTTCACAATATTGATTCTTCTAATCCAAGAACATGGGATGTCTTTCCATTTCCTTGTGTCTTCTGTAATTTTTCACTTGAGTGTTTTAAAGTTTTCATTGTAGAGATCTTTCACTTCCTTGGTTAAGTTTATTCCAAAGTTCCTTTTTTTTATTCAATTATGAATGGGAGAGATTCCCTAATTTCATCCTCCATATGTTTGTTGTTAGTATATAGGAAAGCTGCTTATTTCTGTGTGTTTATTTTGTATCCTGCTACATTGCTAAAAGTGTTTATCAGCTCTAACAGTTTGCTGGTAGAGTCTTTAGGGTCCTTTATGTATAGAATCATATCATTTGCAAATAATGATAATTTGATCTCTTCCTTTCTAATTTGTATTCCTTTTATGAGTGTCTCTTACCTTATTGCTATAGCCAAGACTTCCAATACTATATTAAATAAAAGTGGCGACCGTGGACACCCTTGTCTTGTTCCTGAATTTAGAGGACAAGCTTCAGGTTTTTCTCCATTTAGTATTATGTTGGCTGTAGGTTTGTTATAAATAGCTTTTATTATGTTGAGATATGTTCCTTCTATTCCCAGTTTCTGTAATACTTTTACCATGAAGGGGTATTGGATTTTGTCGAATACCTTTTCTGCATCTATTGAGATGATCATGTGATTTTTGTCCCTCAGACCATTTACATGATGTATTACATTTATGGATTTGTGTATGTTGAACCATCCCTGCATCTCTGGAATACAGTCTACTTGGTCAGGGTGAATAATCTTTGTGATATATTCTTGTATTCTGTTTACCAATATTTTTTAATCAAGATATTTTATTTGACTCACCTGAATCTATTTTTCTCCTACAAGTTGGGCATCATCCTCATGTGTAACCACTGAATTCCAGTACCTTTAAATTATTTTATTATTTATTTATTTATCTGACAGAGAAAGGGGGGGTGGGAGAGAGAGAATGGGGGTGCCAGGGCCTTTAGCCACTGCAAACGAACTTCAGACGCATGCACCCCCTTGAACATCTGGCTAACATGGGTCCTAGGGAATCCAACCTGGGTCCTTTGGCTTTGCAGGCAAATGCCTTAACCTCTAATCCATACCTCTAGCCCTGTTTGCCCTTACTTTGTTCAGAATTTTTGCGTCTATGTTCATGAAGGAGATTAGTGTCTCATTTTCTTTTTTTGTTCTGTCTTTGTCTGGTTTTGGTATCAGGGTGATGCTAGATTCATAGGAATTTGATAGTTCCTTCCTTTTCTATTTTATGGAAAAGTTTGAGAAGCATTGATGTTAGTTCTTGCATGAAGGTCTGGTAAAATTCACCAGTGAATCCATCTGGGCCTGGACTTTTTTTAGTTGGGAGACTTTTTATAACTGCTTGGATCTCCATACTTGTTATAGGTCTATTTAAATGGTTTATCTCACCTCGATTTAATTTTGGCAGGTCATATGAATCAAGGAAATCATCCATTTCTTTCAGATTTTCAGACTTAGAGCCATGTATATTCTTAAAGTATGTCCTTATGATTTTCTGAATTTCTTTTGTATCTGTTGTAATGGTGCCCTTTTCATCTCTAATTTTATTAATTTTTGTCTCCTCTCTTTCTTCTGGTCAGATTTGCTAATAGTTTATCAATCTTGTTTATCCTTTCAAAGAACCAACTCTTTGTTTCATTGATTCTTTGGATTTTTTTTTTTTTTTGGTTCCTGTTTCATTAATTTCTGCCCTAATCTTTATTATTTCTTCCTGTCTACTGATTTTTGGTTTGCCTTGTTCTTCTTTTCCCAAGGCCTTAAGGTGAAGCATTAAATTGTTTACTTGTGAACTCTGTAATTTCTTAATATAGGCACTTAGAGGTATAAATTTCCCTCTTAGGACTGCCTTCATTATGTCCAAAAAGATTTTGGTATTTTGTATTCTCATTATCTTTTTATTCTATGAATTTATTTATTTCCTTTTTGATTTCTTCAATGACCTAATTCATCATTCAATAGTGTACTGTTTAGTCTCCATGAATTTCTGTATGCTCTGTAGTTTTTCTTGTTGCTGATTTGCAGTTTAATCCCATTGTGGTCAGATAGAGTACAAGGGATTATTTCAATTTTCCTGTATTTGTTAATATTTGCTTTGTGTCCTAATAAATGGTCTATTCTCTAAGAATGTTCCATGTGTTGCTGAGAAAAAATGTATATTCTGCATTATTTGGATGGAATGTTCTATATATATCTGTAATTTCCATTTGTTCCATGACATCATTTAATCCAGATGTCTCTGTTTATTTTTTGCCAGGATGACCTGTCAATTGGTGGGGTGTTGAAGTCACCCACTACAATTGTGTTTGGTGTTGTCTATGACCTTAAGTCTAATAGTGTTTGTTTGATCAAATTGGGAGTCCCCATGTTAGGTGCATATATGTTTAGGATTGTAATGTTCTCCTTTGGAGTGTTCCTTTAATCAGTATAAAATGACCTTCTTTATCTTTCCTCACTAATGTTGGTTTGAAGTCTATCCTGTCAGATATTAGGATACAACCCCTGCTTTTTCCCTAGGCCCATTTGCTTGAAATACTGTTTTTCATCCTTTCACCCTAAAACAGTATCTATCTTTTATTGAGAGATGAGTTTCCTGGAGGCAACAAATGGCAGGATCCTGCCTTTTAATCCAGTCTGCAAGCCTGTGTCTTGGTTGGGGCCATTGATATTAAGAGTTATTATTGAAAGGTATGTATTTATTTTCACTATTCTTCTTGTTTTGTAGTGCTTCCTGTTTTCCCTTTACTCACTTATTTTAGCTGTTGAGTATGGTTTATGTTTTCACTATTTCCTCCTGTGTGTGTTTTGCTTTCTCTTCAGCATGAAGGATACCTTTCAGTATTTTCTGTACAGCTGGTTTAGTTGTCATAAATTCCTTTCACCTGTTTTTGTTGTGGACCGTCCTTATTTCTCCTGTAGTTTGGATAGATAGCTTTGCAGGATAATGTAATCTTGGTTGACAGTTGTTATCTTTTAGAACTTGGAAAACATCATTTCAAGCCCTTCTGGCTTTTAAAGTTTATGTTGAGTAATCTGATGTTATTCTGATGGGCTTGCCTTTGTAGGTGACTTGCTTTTTCTCTCTAACTTCTTTCAGTAAATTTTCTTTGGTTTACGTGTTTAGTAGTTTAATTATAACATGGCAAGGAGAGGTTCTTTCCAGGTTTTGTCTGTCTGATGTTCTAAAAGCTTCTTGTATCTGCATTGGTATTTATTTACCAACTTGGGGAAATTTTTCTTCTATGATTTTATTGAAAACTCCTACTAAACCTCTGGATTGAAATTCTTCTCCTTCTACTATACCCTAAATTCTTACATTTGGTCTTTTCATAGTGTCCCGGATATCCTGAAATTCCCATTCATACCTTCCTATTAGCTTGTCTTTCTCTTTTTTGGACTGTATTAGGTCAGCCACCTGGTCTTCTATTTTAGATATTCTGTTCTCTCCTTTATCCATTGTACTGGTGAGACTTTGCACAGAGTTTTTTATTTGACTTACTGTGTTCTTCAGAGGTAGAATTTCAGCCTGGTTTTCCTTCAGTATTTCTCTTTCCTTACTCATGTCTTAGAGTGATCTCCTTATTTCATTAAGCTGGTTTCCTGTGTTCTCTTTCAGGAGTTTATTTTCTTCTTTGATTCCTTTGATTTCTTCTTTGATTTCTTTGAGTATAGATAAAAATCATTTTTTTGAAATCTTTGTCAGGCATTTCATCTAAAACAGCCTCATTGGGGATCATTTCTGATGGATTTATAACTTTCGGTGGGATTGTATTGTCTTGGTTCTTTGTGTTTCTTGTATTATAATGTAGCAACTTTTGCATCCTGACTTGATTTGATGCTTGGGTTTTCTACTTATCTGCAGTGTTCTTAGATGTGGCGATCCACCTTTATATACTTTCAGGATATGAGTTTAAGATGCTAAGTGTAGCTCTTGTACACCGATTCAACCGCAGAAATAATCCTAGGTGTTAAGTTTGCTTGCTAAGTAAGTGTTCTAGTGGACTGGGTGGAACAATATACTGGCAAATTCTAAACTTTAACTGAGTAATATACACATTCAATAAAAGCTAGCAGAATATACAGTGTGGGGATTAAAACGAACAGATAGTCTTCTAAAGCCAAACTCCCTAAGGGTGTGTATTGCTCTACACCCTTAATCCTGTCAGCTGGGAGGCAGAGAATTTTATTCTGAATTGGGTTCCAAGTCAGCCTGGATCTGAATCAGACCCTGCCGCCAATAATTACAGAAGCAAGACAAAGGCCCTATAAATCTGAAAGCATCAAAGGCAACAATACTCAACCCCCAAATATAGCTTATTTGAAAATGATAAAGCCCAACCAAGAATATGTAACCCATAACCTGCCCTGACATGGAAAGAGAGATTAGCACTTCCAATGCAGGTCTGTGTACCTATTTGTTGGTTGGTTGGTTGGTTTGTGGTCAGTTGGCCTTGTTACCTTTTGGGGTGGCTTCCAATCTGACCAATGCTGTGTGCCCACCTCAATCCCTCCATGTGGTGCTGTGGAGCTGGAGTTCAGTTCAGCTGTGCTGATGCACTGCCATGAGGACTGAATGCCCGAGATTCGCAGTTCTGATGGTTAGGGGATGAGAGAGTGCAGAAGGCCTGGAGTTGCTCACCCAGTCCCACCTGTATCTCTCAGTTGATCTCAGCTGTCTTTGCTTCAGATTTCTTGACTTTGCAAGGAGGCTGATGAGGCTGGAAAGTCCCCTTGTTTGGTTTTTGCTGCTGCTGCTGCTGCTGCTCGGCTCCCCTCTCGGGTGGTGCCTGCAAGTGCCTCAATGGGATTCTGGCAATTTTCCTCCTTTCTGGTGGATCTTGGTCTCTTTTGCTTCTCCACTGTGTCTAAGAATAATCTGTACTCCTTCACTTTTCAGAAGAACAGTGTATTTGCTGTGGTTTTCCTTAAATCCCTCCCTAGGCTGGTTTGGCATGGCTCCTTTACTGCCATCTTACACAGAAGTCGAAATTTTTTTTGTTTTTTGTTTTTTTTCAAGGTAGGGTCTCACTCTAGCCCATGCTGACCTGGAATTCACTCTCTGTAGTCTCAGAGTGGCCTTAACTCACAACAGTCTTCTTAACCTCTGCCTCTCGAGTTCTGGGATTAAAGGCATGCGCCACCATGCCTGGCTCCACTTTATGATTTTTTTTTAAATCTTAAAAATAATTTGCCCATAAATAAAGCCCAGGCTCAGCTCAGAAAAGTAAAACTTTTTATTTTTAAAAATATTTTTATTTATTTGAGAGAATGAAATAGAGACACACACAGAGAAAGAATAAATAAATGAATAAATGATGTGAGTATATGGTCCAGGGCCTATTATCACATCTGGCTTTACATGGGTAGTGGAGAATAGAACCCAGGCCATCAGACTTTGCAAGTAAGTGTTTTTAATTGCTGAGCCATCTGTCCAGCTCAACTTTTTAATTTAATTTAATTTTTTTTTTTTTTGTTTTTTCGAGGTAGGGTCTCACTCTAGCCCAGGTTGACCTGGAATTCACTATGCAGTCTCAGGGTGGCCTTGAACTCATAGCAATCCTCCTACCTCTGCCTCCCAAGTGCTGGGATTAAAGGCGTGCACCACCACGCCTGGCTCAACTTTTTATTTTTAATACAACTTCCTGAGAGTGATAAGGGTCCTCTGATAAACCTTCACAGACCCATAGTCGAAGTTCAACAGTTATTAACTCATGTGGCCTGTTTAATTTCATCCAAGCTTTTCATCCATACCCAATCCTTGTTGGATGACTTTGAAGCAAGTTCAGATCTGATAATATATCATGGAGAAATGAATGTTGACAAAACGCTTTGGGTGATGCCCCAGCTCCTTCATAGCAACAGTTCCTAAGGAGTCTTTCTCCATTCCCCACGTCACTCAACCCCACTTGATTAGCCCACAGCACACAGTAATTATGGGGCAGGATGAAAGGGCAGAGGAAGATACTACTGTGCAACTTTCCCTGGGTTTGGACTTGATGTGGACGTATCATCTTACCATCTAATTTTCTTCATTTATGCTCTTCATATCTTATGCTAAACATCCGTTTCCATGAATACCTGGACATACACAATTTCAGAAGCATATTTTTAAAAATGTTTGTTTGTTTACTTATGTATTTATTTGTTTGAAACAGAAAGAGGCAGATAGAGGTAGAGTGAGTAACTATGGGCACACCAAGGCTTCCTGCTTCTGCAA
This sequence comes from Orientallactaga bullata, assembly GCA_004027895.1. Classification (NCBI taxonomy): domain Eukaryota; kingdom Metazoa; phylum Chordata; class Mammalia; order Rodentia; family Dipodidae; genus Orientallactaga; species Orientallactaga bullata. The sequence continues at coordinate 3,296 of PVKW010053140.1, read as the reverse complement.
ATGAACTCCAGGCACATGTGCCACTTTGTGAATCTGGCTTTATATTGGGTACTAGGAAATAGAACCAAAGCCATCAGGCTTTGCAAAAAAAACTCCTTTAAACACTGAGCCATCTCTCCAGCCCTCCTGGAGACACTCAAAAAAGTCAAGGTGCTCCAAATCTCACCACCTAAGAGTATATCACTATACCAATACCCAAGACACACTGAAAAAAGAATGACATAAATTACCAAATCTTGTAAATCACATACAGTGATGGGAAAGAGCCCAGTTGTACTAAAATAGGGGCTGAGTTACAGTGTGACTTTAGCCACAGAAGAGAAAATGTCAGAAAACTGCTTCATTTTCAGAAAGACCAAGTATTTGGGGAGATTGGCAGAGGCCAGCATAGGTGACTGCATTCCTCTTCCTCTGAAGGCTGTGTAGCTACAATGTGCCTTTAGCCCTGATAATCACTCCATGTTTAAATGTGAAATAATCGAAATGTTCATGAAGCTGGCAACTCAGTGATGAAGAGACAAAGGAACCATTTCACACGGGGATAATGGGATCTACCTGTGTGCTTCCTTAGTGAACTGACCCATCTCTGGGTACCTATCCCTAAAAAAGGCATGGTGGCACCTGCCTTTAACCCCAGCCCTTGGGAGGCTGAGGTAGGAAGATCACTGTGAGTTTGAAGCTAGCCTGGGTCTACAGAGTGAATTCTAGGTCAGCCTGGGCTAGAGTAAAACCTTACCTTGAAAAAAAGCAAATGAAAAAGAAAAGACTATGAACCCAATTTATTTTCATTCAAGGAACATTGATTGAGTTACTATGTCTCAGAGGTACCAAATATATCACTCAGTAAAACAGTCTCAAAGACTCAAAGAGGAAGAGGAGAATGAGTAGGGAATTCCAACAATGTGATGAGTGCTATTTCAGAGAAACACAAGAATATTAGGGGAGCCTCAACTAAGCTTGTGAGCTGAGAAAACCTATTGCATGCAGGAAGCACAATCAAGGGGAACTCTGATTGCAGCAGAGATGATGTGTGTAGGGCCTCAGAGGTGAGAGAGCACAGGGTATTTAGAAAGCAAGATTGAATAGGGTGGGAATCAGGGTTTAGGAGGAGAGAAGCTGGTGCAGTGGCCTGGGCCCCCAGGAAGACCTTGTTGGCCACAGCAAAATGATAGACATCCCCAAGATTGGTAGAGAAGCTTTTGAGGTGTGCCATGGTGAAGTTGAGGTTTGTCACCAGCCCACAGTACAGAGTGAAGAGGTCCACAGGTCAGGTTAGAGCTTACTGGGAGGTGCTGGGCCTTTCTGGGCTCTTCTACCTCATAGTTTTCTCCATTTCTCTTCCCAGCAACAAGCCAATCTGATCCCAGGGTTGAACCTCAGTGCCCTTGGCATCTTTTCAACAGGACTGTCTGTGCTGCCTCCACCAGCAGGGCCCCGCGGAGCGCCCCCCACTGTCCCTTACCATCCCTTTGCCGTAAGTAGCTCAGCATCCCGAGATTACTTTGCTCTGGCACAGCTCTGCTGTGTTGAGTGACAGCTAAAGCTTTTGTTTGTAGGCTGCCTTCATGAGCGACCGAAAGATCTCCTGTGTGTAGGGCAAAGTGATATCAAATCAAACGATAGATATGCTCTTAATCCTGGCATATGCCACATTTACAAGAGAAAGAACTGCTAAAAAATCATTAACTGCACTTCTCTAAAAAATTGATTAGTTAGCTCTACTACTAGCTTACCTAGATGATTATTGAATATATATTTCTACCTGTGTCTACAATTCACATGAATTATATTTTATTAAAAAGTCTTTAGCTGGGCGTGGTGGTGCACGCAGGAGGCAGAGGTAGGAGGATCGCCGTGAGTTCGAGGCCATCCTGAGACTACATAGTGAATTCCAGGTCAGCCTGGGCTACAGTGAAACCCTACCTCGAAAAACCAACAAAAAATAAATAAAAAAATAAAGTCTTTAAAGCAGGCCAGGCGTGGTGACACATGCCTTTAATCCCAGCACTCGGAAGGCAGAAGTAGGAAGATTGCTGTGAGTTCCAGGCCACCCTGAGACTCCATAGTGAATTCCAGGTCAGCCTAGGCCAGAGCGAGACCCTACCTTGGAAAATGCTTGTGTTTTAACAGCACACTGACCAGTATTTAATAGATTATCAATAAATATTGTTTGCATCATAGTTGACAGCAAGACAATGTGAATGTTGTTTTTCACTTGTTCTCATTCACAAACATTATTCAGGATTAGTACACTACCAAGTAGAGGACACTTGACAGCTCCTTGTTTTTCTTTCCCTTTCCCTAATTCTTCTCTAAACACATAGCTTAAAGCAGACCTTCTTCCCCAGTGTCTGTTGTGTTTCAGTGGAAAGAATCAGGTATGTAGGTGAGCATTACTGTAGCCACTGTTTCGTTCATGACAGGTGGTTTCTGATGTGGGCATTGTATTTCATGAGCTTGTGGCGGTGCTTTGGCTTGTCTGTAGAGATACAAGATGAACCCACTGAGCTGCTTTCTTTGTCCACATGAGTGTCCTACATCCTTAGTCACACACATACTTGCCTTCTGCAGTCTTGTTCATAGACAGCTCTTCTGAGGCACTCCATACCATCTCTTTATTATTCAGTTTTCCTTAAAGTGCAGGATGGAGCTGTGTGTGTGTGTGTGTGTGTGTGTGTGTGTGTGTGTGTGTAAGTGTAACCTGAAGATGTGGTAGAAGGGACTATGTTGTGGTTAGGATGCTGCTCCAAGGAGTGGGCCAGCTCTGAGAGGTCCACATCCCTCCACTTTTGCTGTCAGGTGTAGGAATGGCCAGCTCAGTATAACTAAAAGTCACTGAAGCATTTCCTGGGAGAGAAGCTGTACAGAGGGCCCCACAGAAAATAAACTCAAAAGCCGGGCCACTCTCACAATCTAGGTATCACAGGTGAGGAAAAGGCATATTAAAATAGGCCTCTAGGGGCTGAGGAGGTGGTTCAGCGGGTAAGGGCTCTGGAATGTACAAGTAGGAATATCTGAGTTCCGTCCTCAGCATCCACATTACAAAAAACAACAGCAGTGATGGGGCCACAGGCACAAGGATCGCTGTGGTTTCCTGGTCAGTCAGTCTAAACGAAGGTGGTGGGAATAGTTCACTGGGTAGGGGGTGTAACTCAGTGACCCTAGGTTTAATCCCAACCCTATAATTAATCAATTAATTATGTAGGGCTTGGTACTTAACAGCTTGAAAGCAAAATATGGCTTACCTTGATTAGAACATGGTGACAACTATTTATTTACATAATATTACTGCTTTA
>PVKW010053139.1:0-12365 GCA_004027895.1 Orientallactaga bullata | reverse complement strand
TTTTTGGTTTTTCGAGGTAGGGTTTCACTCTGGTCCAGGCTGACCTGGAATTAACTATGTAGTCTCAGGGTGGCCTCGAACTCTCGGCGATCCTCCTACCTCTGCCTCCCGAGTGCTGGGATTAAAGGCGTGCGCCACCACGCCCGGCTTGTTGTTAGGATTTTTAAACAGCCTATGTGATTTCTGATTTCTCTGTTTCTCTGCCTGGTACCCATGTTTTTGTATAATTGTTTCCAGTTCACTATGGAAGGATCTATAGCTTGCTTCTGTAGCCTCTTATGAATTGACTCTAAGTTAGTAAGAAAAGGCATTTATCTTGGGTGGTCCTGACTTAACCAGGTGAGTCTTGCCCCAAAGGACCTAGAAGTCAAGATCTCATCTTGCACGATGGTCTTCAAGAATCAAGATGTTACAAGTCTCCAGCTATGAGAGCATGCATTCTTCTAACACATCTGAGACCTTGAAGATGCCAGATTCCGGCAAGACGCCCATCCAACTGGCAATTTGACCACAACCTGTGAGAGACACAGCCCAGTCCTGGTCTGCAGGTACTGTTCAATTTAGAATGCTGAAATGAATAGCTATGTTGTTTTGTGTTCTAATGCCCCACATCCCACTTTTCCTCTTCAAACAACAGCCAGCACTGTCTTTTCAGTCTGACCTGTCATAGTTCCAACATATTCACCAAGATGAATCCTGAGGGCTAGGGAAATGGTGCGTCAGCAAATTACTTGCCCTGGAAGCAGGGTGATCTGAGCATTAGTTCCCCAGAACCCACATAAGAAAAAAGCCAAGTGTAGTGGCACACACTTGTAATCCCATTGTAGGTGAGGAGGAGACAGGCAGATCCTTAGGGCTCCTTGGCCAGCCAGAGTAGACTAATTGGTGAGTTCCAGGCTAATGAGAGATGCTGTCTCATAAAAGGTGAATGGATGGCACCTGAGAAATGACACCCAAGGTTGTCCTCTTGCTTCCATATGTACATGCACACATCTGAACACACACACACACACACACACACACACACGGACCTTGAGAGGCAGGTTAACTATATTGCTGCAGCTTACTTTTCATTTTTATGCTTGTGTGTACTCTGATGTGTGTGTGTGTGTGTGTGTGTGTGCGCGCGCGCGCCCTTGCAGGGCCCCGTGCGCTCACCTACTATCAGGGGCACTTGCATGTGATGGTCATTGCTCTGCCACCTGTTCTTATTTAAGCCAGTCACTTACTGGTACTGGAGCTTGCTGTTTTACATGAATCTGGGTGATGTCCTGGTCTCTGCTCCCCTCAGAAGGACTAGGGTTACAATGTGTATTGCCACACCCAGCTGTTTATAAGGGTTCTAGAGACAAACCTGATCTGTTTTATGCCCTCTCTGGCCCTCATGCGTGTGCAGGAAGCACACTTAATGGCTGAACCATCTCTCCAGCCCTGTAGCTTACTTTTGATCTGGTAGCCGTGGCCCTGAGCTCTTTACTGGAACCTTATGAGAATCATGCCTCAGCACACTGTCATGGGATTGATGGCTTGCCATGGAGAACATGTCTGTCACAGGACCCAGAAGGAGAGGAGGAGAAACAAACCATGGCAACGATATTGGACCCAGAGAATAGGGTATGGGGACCTGCGCTAGCCTGACACAGGACCCAAGAGAAGGGGACTGAAGAGATTTTCCTCCTCTCTTCATGCTAAGGGGCTCCCCTGGGGAAATGAAGCAAAGATACAAGAAAAGCCTTGGCTCCCTTTTCACCCAAATGTCTCCACCTGGACATTCACCTGTCCCCCCGCCCCCCGCTCCAACATATACACTGGTGGAGTCCACCAAGTCACGGGCAACCGGCGAGAGCACCTGGCAGTTTCTAGAGTCTCAGGAGCAGTATCAGAGTCAGGCTGGGTGACCAGCCCAACTATAAAAGATCCATGATATGATCTCTACATCATGTGCTACAGCTTCCAGATTGTTTTAGCTATAGGTATCCTTTGGGTCCCTCAGATGCTAAAATGTCATCATTTACTTGACTGATATTATTTATATATATTCATTATTATAAAACATAAATTCAAGGGCCTTATTATGATGATAAAAGTAAACCCTAGAGTTGGAGTGTCATTTTTCTGACAAGACAATTGAGTAAGATTAGTAATGGATTGAGTTTGAATCAAATCTATCTCTACTTAATTTTGATTATGATACCTGCTCTATGACTTATGAAATAAAGCCAGAGATGTGCAAAGAAATAATCTTCCATTCACTTATTAAGAATAAAACACATTCTTTTTTTTCTCTTTTTTTGGTTTGTTTTTGTTTTTCGAGGTAGGGTCTCACTCTAGCTCAGGCTGACCTGTAATTCACTATGTAGTCCCAAGGTGGCCTTGAGCTCAAAGCCATCCTCCTACCTCTGCCTCCTGAGTGCTGGGATTAAAGGTGTGCACCACCATGCCCAGTGAATAAAACACATTCATTACAGCCTATAAAGCATACATTATAGTTATAAACTCTACTTGCAAAAGTAAAAAATTTAGTCGTCAGGCTAATTACTCTCAACAAAGATCAATGAATATGTTAAATGATTGACACATGAAGCTTAGTGACCCCCAATGTATTATCCTTCCCTTAAAAAATATATCTTACCATATATTTATTATATATAATAATGGGTTTCATTATGATAGTTTCATACACACATATATAATATATTGAGACAGGGTCACATGTAGTCCAGACTGGCCTTGAACTTGCTATCCAGCTGGGATGACTTGAATTTTTGACCCTCCTGCTTCTACTCTTCCAGTTCCCCCACTCCCAGTGTTGATTTCACAGGTATGTGCTATCATGCCCAGTTTTATGCATTGTTAGGAATGGAATTCAGGACTCCATGTATGCTAGGCAAGCACTCTACTAACTGAGCCACATCCCTAACCCTATAATTCACTTTACAGATGAGAAATTTAGGGCCAGATAAGTTAAAGATCTTTCTAGAATCACACAACTCATTAAGTGGCAGAATCAGGGCTAGAAGCAACACCTCCTCATGGGAATGCAGCAGTGAAGAGGGCAGGCATGTCCTGAACCAACCATGAAACAGAAAACTACAGAAAAAACTGTTAGTTCAAATGTGATTGTGTAGGAACTATAGGAGGTTCTGCGGGACAGTGACAGATTGCTCTGTCAGGTTTGTCTGCTGGGAAGTCTTCCATGATGCACTGATCTCAGATCTGAAGACCACGTCTTATTCAGGAGACTGCCAAGGCAGAGAGTGTTCCAGATTGAAGGAATAGCTTGTCATCTTTGTGGAAAAGTATGTTTACATGGTTATTAGATGGAAAGGGCAAGGAATGGGGAAAGAGTCACTAGGGCGACAGGCAGGGGCCAAGTGCCTTAAAGTCCTGATCAGGGACTTCTGTGCGGATTCCAAGAGAAAGGGTAAGACTTGAAGGTTGTTGATGAGGGGAAGCACTATGGCTGCTATGCTGGAAACAGGCTGGAGGTGGGGGAGGGGAGAGTGGGAATAGAGAGAAAAGTCAGGGTGTTGCAATTGTCCAGGTGAAGGATGAAGTTGAGTGTAATGGTGATAGGAGTTCAGAGACACACTGGCACTGGCTAAACATGGTGGTCAGGATGGAGAAAGAGGGATCAAAGGTCCTTTGCCTTGCCATGAGTGTTCTTTCCCTCTCAGGCTGGGCTTCTTGTGTTTTTGTTCCTTCTGACAAAAACAGAACCAGGCCTTTGTACTCAACCTCTGGACCACAGAGGCAGCCCAACCACACAGTCTTCAGAATTCTTCCTTTGCATAGCTCATTGGGATGGCGCCACATCGCAGCAGGAGGGCAGGTATAATATTCACCGTGATGGTTGGATCTTCAAGAAAGACATTGAACTTCTCCTCAGATGGGAAAAATAAATAACTTGTGAGACTGCAGAAAAGGGCCAACATCATATGCCATGAAATGTTCCAACCCCTATTTTAATGGAAAACCAGCAGATCTTCCCAACTGAAACCCAACTGCTGATCTTTTCAACAGAAAGAGAATTATTTGGAATTAGAAAAAACTGTCCTTGTTTTCTCTTCAAATGCTGGCAAAAGAGAGCTGGGAAGTAAACAAACAAGACAAGTGTTAGGTGTCTGCGAAAGAGTGATGCAGAAGAAAACATTTGGGTGTGGGGATGCATAGCTTAGTAGAGTGCTTGCCTTGTCTGCGCAGGCCATGGATTCAATCTCCACCAACACACACACACACACACACAAACACACGCGCGCGTGCACACACACACATGCATACATGCATAGGTGTGGTGGCTCATGCCTATCCCAGTGCTTGGGAGGCAGAGTTAGGAGCATCACTGTAAGTTTGAGGCCAGCCTGGGCTAAAGAGTAAGTTTCAGATTAGCCTGGGCTAGAGTGAAATGCCCCTTTGAAAAACAAAAATCAACAAAACAAAACAAAATAACTGAGCTTTGAATCAGTTGAGTTCAGGTCAGGTTTTCTTACGTGCTATCTGCCTGAAGTTCAATATCTGAATCACCTTATCTGTCTCACAGATGACAGTAAAAGTTGACTTATAATCCAATTTTCACAAGCCATTATAAAATGTAAGCCCATGGGCTAAGCTAACAAAGTCCTTGGCATAGACTTCTGATGATGCTATGTTTACTTAAAGCCAAAGGTGTTTTGTGATTCCTTGACACTGAATGGAAAATTCTTCATTCTTATTAGCAGTGACGGAGTATAACATGTCAATTTGAACTTGGTGACTTTGAAGAAAAAATGGGAAGTATTAATTAAGTATATACTGTCTGCTAATCATTGTGGGAAGTGACTTGGGAGACCTGGAGGAACAGAAGACACAAATAGACAGACCAGGGACTGAGCCATGTGGCAGAGCCTGGAAGGACACTTGTGAGGCCTGGGTCTTACACGTTTTAAGGGAGGGTTAAAAGGTGATTATTTTGAGGTATGAGACTTGCCCTCCAGCCAGGGTGACGGGAGGAAGACACTGTCCACCAGGGTCTACATGAAAAGGGACACTCTTCCTATGTCTGAATGCAGTGCCTAAAAGCTCATTCAGGAAAAGTAAAAAAAAACAAGAATGAAAGGACATATTTTTCAGAGTAATCAAGCTGTTCTGAAATGGGTCAGAATCAAATATGACTGCTTCAGGATATACAGTTACTGCTCTTCCACACCCACACAACAGTACTCACTCTTCCTGTTGCTAAAATTAATAACTTGGTGAGTTTTCTCCTTTTGCTTCTGAAATAGCTGACAGAGGAAAAAAGTCCAAAGAGACCCACCATGGAGACTTAAGAGCTCCATCAATTTTTTAAAATATTTTAATTTATTTGAGAGAGAGAAAATGGGCATGCCAGGGCCTCCAGTTGCTGTAATTGAACTCCAGATATGTGTGCCCCCTTGTGCATCTGTCTGGCTTATGTGGGCCTTGGGAAATCAAACCTGGGTCCTTTGGCTTTGCAGGCAAGCGCCTTAACCACTAAGCCATCTTCCCAGCCCTCCATCAATTTTCTTAAAATTTATGTATTTATTATAGACGGGTGGGGAGGAGAATCAGCATGCCAGGGCCTCTAGCCACTGTAAATGAACTCCAGATGTATGTGTCACCTTGTGCATCTGGCCTATGTGGGACCTGGAGAACCAAACCTGGGTCCTTAGGCTTCACAGGCATGCACTTTAACCGCTAAGCCATCTCTCCAGCCCCACCTCCATCAATTTTTTTTTCTTTTTCTCCATCAATTTTTAACTCAACTCAAGGTCAGTAATGTTTTCTGGGCAGCCACTCTGCCAGCTTTGTAGAGTACAAAGCTGCCATGAAGGTTTGGGGCTGCTGAAGGGGCAGGCCTGTGCACAAACAAATTATGAAGCAGCATGCAGAAATGGCAGCAGAGAGATGTTCTCAGCTCTGAAGTCATACCCAGGAAGGGTGACTGGTGAACTGGGCCAGGGAGGGGACAAAAAGGTATGAGCTGGGTAGAAGGGAGAACAGTAGGAATCCAGTAGGACAAGGGAACATGGCCTATGAAATAGCACCCAGAAAATTACAAGCAATTGAGAACTCCAAACAGGCCTTGCCTCACCTAGTTCACTGGTGGGAAAACCTGTGTCAACCTTTCATGCGTCCCGATTTATAGATCTTGGGCAGGCTCTGTCCCCAATACCTTCTAGCATTGCTTCGTGAGTCCACTTTGAGCTAGTTTTGATCCTTGTTCAAAAATAGAGACCTATTTGGGGCTGTTGCTCTTCCTTTATAACTTGAAAGAGGATGAATTCTTTGTGTGTTCTAGAGAAAATGTGTTAGATATTTAAAGAGCTAGACAGTCTGAGTCCTCAGCCACCAAGCCTGGTTATGCTCATCCCCTCCATCTTCCTAAGTACCATCAGCTTCAACATCTTTGCTCAGTAAGACCAAGTACTAGTCACTTAGCTATTTTAGAACCGCAGATCTGGTAAGGGATGGCAGTGCATGCCTGGAATCCCAGCGCCTGGGACACTGAAGCAGGAGGAGCTCTTCAAGTTTTGGGCCAGCCTGGCCTACAATATTGAGTTCCAGATTCAAGAAAGACAACCACAACAACACTTTATAAATTTGCTGATGTGGCTGTATTAGTAAGGACCTTGGCAAATATCAAACTGGACTTGATATTGAACTGTGACCTCTTTTTTTTTTTTCTTTCAGATACAAGCATTCTGAGAAAGGCAAGAGGAAAAAGTATGTCTTTTTTCTTCCTTTTTTAAAAATGAAAGTTAGCTGGTAAAGTTCCAACTGTGCTTAGCCCTGGATCCTCAGAGGAGATGAGAAACCTGTCTCTATTCCTGGCTTGAGTGCTATGCCAGTTCCCAAGTCATTTTCCCAACCACGCAAGTGCACATTTTGTCCCTTGCAAGGTATTATGTGTTCTCGTTCTTGGCAGGAGACTCTGTACCACGACTCTCCTGCCCGAAGGCAGAGCGCTCTCTAGACATCAGTGTGTACATTCTGTTTCTTCATGTGGTTGTGGGAGGTTGGGAAACTAGAAAAACCTGTCATCAAGATAGCATAGATGTTTAATGGAAACAATACATTAAAATTTGAGGAAGGACCTAGGAATGGTGGCATCTGCCTTTTATTATTTAATTTTTATTTATTTATTTGAGAGAGAGAGAGAGAGAGATACAGAAATAGGTAGAGAGAAAGAGAGAATGGGCGTACCAGGGCCTCCAGCCACTGCAAACGAACTCCAGATGCATGTGCCCCCTTGTGCATCTGGCTTACGTGGATCCTGGAGAGTCAAGCCTTGAACCAGAGTCCTTAGGCTTCACAGGCAAGCGCTTAACCGCTAAGCCATCTCTCCAGTACGGCATCTGCCTTTTAATCCCAGCACTCAGGAGGCAGAGGTAGGAGGATCACTGTGAGTTTGAAGCCACCTGAGACTACATAGTGAATTCCAGGTCAGCCTGGGCTAGAGTGAGACCCTACCTCAAAAATCCAAAACAAAACAAAACAAAACAAAACAAAAAACTGGAGGAGATGAGGAGCCTTGGGAAGCCCGAAATCCTGGCAAGCTCCCCATGTCTGAGCAGTGGTGGTTGGCGATGTTGCTGCTCGCGAAAGGGCCTCAGAGCAGAGGCTGCAAGCTGCCTGTGAGTGTCTTTGGAGAAGGCTACACCTTTGGCTAATTTAATAGTCAGAATGTTGTGTGGAGTTTTTCCTCTGTGTGCAATATGATGTCATGTTGAAGTAGGGAAAATGCTTTGGTATGGTAGCCATGGCAACTTCAGAGCACAGCAGTACAGTGACAGGCAGGTCTATGGCCAGTCAGTGGACCTATTGACACTCCCTAGTAGATAGATGAGGGGAGGGTCACAAAAGCCTCTTCTCCGGATGGCAGCTATTGTTCCCTTCTGCCTTCCCCCCAGCTGCAAGTGATCTGGGGAGGAGCTAGATTACTAGGAGAACGAAGGTTAAATAGAAGGGGCATTCCACGATGCAGCTTCCATATTCCAGGATGGGGTGGGACTCTGTGGTGATGCAGCTGCTTTTGAGTTACCCACACTCCCATAAGTAACCCTTCACCTGTGCTCTGTAATTAACCCCAATAAATTCATTGGTTCACCAAAATTGGATTTTTTTTTTTTTGTAATAGGACTTTTGTCTATAATCTGAGGCCTATTTGGGGCAAAGAGATGTGTTCACATCTCCCCTCACCACAAAAGAAAGATGCTTCATGCAACCAGCCTAGATGTCCCTCAACAGGTGAATGGATAATAAAGATGTGTTATATTTACACAATGGAGTTCTATTCAGCGGTAAAGAAAAATGAAATTGTGAAATTTTCAGGGAAATGGATGGATCTGGAAAGGATTATACTAAGTGAGGTAACCCAGGACCAGAAAGCCAAATGTTGCATATTCTTTCTCATATGTGGATCCTAGCTACAAATGTTTAGACTTGTGTGTGAGCTGGAACTAAAAATCGGTAGCAGAGGCCAATAAACTAGAAAAAAGCTATAAGGGAGGGAGGAGAAGGAAGGACTGTAGGGGATAGTATTGTATATATGTAAACAGAAGAACAGATTACAGGGAATGGAATGGCCTAAGTGAGGTCAGGGGAAGAGATTGAGTAAAAGAAGTGGGGGAGGCGTCAATCAATTCTTTAATCAAAGATTATTTTCATGGTACCCATACAGGTTAAGGAGAATTGGATTATGTTAAACAGAGGAAACTAGAAATGAGATCAGTAATTTTTGTCTTCCTGTCCTTTCCTCCCTCTTTAAGACTTTCATATTCTGTTGTTTAAGTGACTGCTTTAAAATCCATACCTAGCCATGCCACTTCTTCCCACAAGTGTTCCCTGGGCTCCAGCTGCAGAAAAAGTCCCCACTCAGCATACCTCAGGGCCCTCTCTGATGTGACCCTGCCCTTGTTTCCAGCTTCACCTCCTGGTTCACTACCCATTGCCCCACTCCCACCCTCATCCTTCATCCTGGGCTCTGGGCTTACTGCACAATTTTTGGAAAACCCCACTTTCTTGAAAACTGGACATTTACATGTATTGTTCCCTTGGCTTGGAATACATTTACTTCAATTTTAAGTGATCAACACTAAATTTAAGAGGATGTTGGCAAGATATATGCAATTACTAACTACTGTCTACTACGAATTACTGACTACTGTCTCTTCTTCATGCCGCCTCTAAAATGTATAGAGTGGATTCTTGCTGGTACTGGCAGAGTATATCCCATGGCTGTGATGGTCCATTGTCATTGTCAGCTTAGCTAGATTTAGGTGCACCATGGTAACACAACTCTGGGTGTTTCTAAGAGCATGTTTCAAAGAGGTGGTTGTGCACGCCTTTAATGCCAGCACTCAGGAGCAGAGGTAGGAGGAACACCATAATAATGAGGGCACCCTGAGACTATCTAGTGAATTCCAAGTCAGTCTGGGCTAGAATGAGACCCTACCTCAAAAAAACAAACAACTAAAAAAGCACAAAACAAAAAACAGATTTAATTGAGGAGGGAAGATCCACTTAGAATGTGGGAAGCCCCATGGGATGGGCTTAGATCCTGGACTGAATCCAAAGGGCAGGAGAAAGCCAGCTGATGCCAACATTCAGCAGTCTCTACTTCCTGACTGTGGGCACAGTATGACCAGCTGCCTTTCTTCATTCAGTCACTTTTATCAAGCATTTTGTCACAGCAATGAGAAAAATAACTAATAAAGTATGTGGGTTTGAGTATCACGGAGCAAGTAGAACACACATGATATACAACACGCATGACATAAAAACGTACCATCTTGGCTGAGGCTCTCATTTGCATTACATTAGCCAGTCCTAGCAATCGAGGGAACCTGCTCATCCACCCAGCGTTTGCCTTTGGGTGTGGCTTGTCCTCAGTGTTTATGGTCATGTGATCAGTGATCTCACACCTGGTGCAAAACTCTGGTTTACCCCTATCAGTAACCTCACCCAATCAATGCTGGATGAATGTGCTCTCTTTTAAACGTCACCAAGTTCTTCTGAGTGCTTATTATAACTCCTACTTACATATCTGGAAACAAACTAAAGAGAAGTAATTTTCCTACCTTGCCACCGCTAGCAAAGTGATGTCAGAGCTTGATCCCAGGCTCGAAAGTAATAGAATAGAACCAAGTGGAGGCCAGAAAACTAATCTCTGAAGTTGGTGACTATGAAGATATTACAAAAATATGTTTATTCTTCACGTTTCAGTAGATTAAACAGTGGGAGAAATTGTGCTAGAAAAGAATTCCTGAAGTCAGGACTTCTTGGTGGTCTCCTGACAAGTTTCCTGGACAGGAATCTTTAGGCATTGGCCTAAATGTTAAAGACCTGTTTTATGGTGACCTCCCACATTGCTATTCTCACTGCTCTCCTGGGTTATACAAGCACTTCCTGCTTCCTTTCTTATCCCCACCTGTCTGTCCTCCAAGCCTCAGCCAGAGTGATCTTTCAAAACAGAACTCAGGTCATGTCAGTTCTTTGTCTAAAGCCTCTGGATTTCTCAGGATAGCCACAGTCCTGGGGACTTCTAAAGTGCTATGCACACGAACTTTAACCTCCCCACACCATTGCCTCCTAACACATTTTACCTTGCTTATTGTTATTAGTCAACCTCTTGTTGCCAAGATAAAATACCAGCTAACAAAAATCAGTTTCAGGGAGGAACGGTTTGTTTCGGCTTACAGCTCCAAGTAGTTTGTCACGGCGGGAGCTCAAGGCACATTGAGCGCACTGAGGAAATAGTGTTGAATGCTGCTGCTCAGCTGCCTCTCTCCTTGTCCCGTCCCCAGTGTCCCACCCTTCCTTCATCAAAATAGCTCTAGTTTCACCAAAGGCTTAGCCCAAGGATTGACTCCTCTTCAGGCCCTTTTCCAACCCACCAACCTCCAGCCTCCCAGGCCAGCTCTAGTCTCTCCTTTGGCCCATTTACATGCATAGTCACCACCTCCCATCCCTCCTCAAATGATCGGGTTTTCTCTCGACTACACCTCAAGCAGCTTCTCTGGGACCGGAAATGGCCAGGTGGAGGAAACGTGAATTTGTTCCAAAGTTCAACAGATTGGAAGGACTTGCAGTCTCCTGGGTGCAAGTGCAATTCTTACTACTTGATTCATCTTTGACCAGTATTTGTTTCTCAGCCCTTTTTGCATTTACTTAATAATGTTTATAGGGTTCTTAGGGTTTTTGTGTGTGTGGTATGTATAGTGTGTGAGCATGCACGCATGTTAATGTATTGCCCCATGCACACACCTGTGAAGTCAGAGAAGAAGTTCGGTGTCCCTCTCCATCTCTCACCCACCTGTTTTTCCTTGAGAAGGCGTTCTTACTGAAAGCCCCAGAGGATTTTCCCATCTCTGTAACCTCAGGTTACAGACATGAGTGTCCACATTCAGCTATTCATGTGGGTGCTGGAAATCAAAGAGTGGTCTGGAGCCCCCTCAGGGCCCTCCTGTTTGCATGAGAAGTACACTTAACCACTGAGCAATCTCTCCACCCCATGGATGATTTCATATACATGGTCAGAGATTTTGAGACCATTCACAATTACACTGTGTATCAATCAGCTTTGTGTCACTGAGACAAAATATCTGAAATAGAGCAGATGAAAGGAAGTTTCCTTTTGTAACTTTAAAAATTATTTATTTATTTATTTATTTGAGAGCAACAGACAGAGAAAGAGGCAGAGAGAGAAAGAGAATGGGCACACCAGGGCCTCCAGTCACTGCAAATGAACTCCAGATGCATGCGCCACCTTATACATCTAGCTTACGTGAGTACTGGGGAATTGAGCCTCAAACTGGGGTCCTCAGGCTTCATAGGCAAGCAGTTAACCACTAAGCCATTTCTCCAGCCCCTCTTTTTGTAACTTTTAAATGTTTCAATCCATGGTAGCTTGGCCTGGACCCCCAGAGCTTGTAACCAGGCAGAGCATCATGAGAGCATTGTGGCTGTGAAGCAGAGAGAAGACGGCAGACATTCCAAGATCTCCTTCAGGGCAGTCCCCTTCCTTCCAGGAGAGCCCACCTTCTAAAGATTCCACTACCTTCCAGTAGTGCCACAGTGTTGCGCCCCACGTTGGGCACCTGTTGTTGTGCCCCACGTTGGGCACCCGTTGCCGGTGCTTTTTTTCCTTCCACCACCGGCAGGTAGAGCGGAAGAGAGAGAGAACCGGGCCAGCCGCTTCTCTCGAGGCTGAGCGGGAAGGTGGGTGTCGCAGCTCAAAAAACCTCCCCAAGCCACCGGGGAAAAGAAAAACACATTGAGCCAGGAGACCGTCTGGGGCGGAAATCTCTCTGTTTATTGTCAAGGGAAGGTATCTATATATTTTGAGAGAGGGTGGGAAAAAGGAT
>PVKW010053138.1:10000-12385 GCA_004027895.1 Orientallactaga bullata | reverse complement strand
TAGAGTCAGACACATATGAGGTAATGAATGACTGAAGTACAGGGACAAAAATAATGTTCCTGCTGGGTGTGGTGGTGCACGCCTTTAATCCCAGCACTTGGGAGGCAGAGGTAGGAGGATTGCCATGAGTTCAAAGCATGAGACTACATAGTGAATTCTAGGTCAGCCTGAGCTAGAGTGACACTCTACCTCGAAAAAAACCAAAAAAATAAATCCACTCAACTGATGAGTGGATAATGAAGATGTGGCACATTTACACAATGGAGTTCTACTCAGTGGTAAAGAAAAATGAAATTATGAAATTTGCAAAAAAAGATGGATCTGGAAAGGATTATACTTAATGAGGTAACCCAGGCCCAGAAAGCCAAACTTCACATGTTCTCTCTCATATGTGGATCCTAGCTACAAATGACTGGACTTCTATGTGAGCAGGAATAAAACTCAGTAGCAGAGGCCAGTAAGCTAGAAAGGGGATATAAAGGGAATAGAAAGGGAGGGAGGGGGACTTAATAGGATGGTATTGTATATATGTAAGTAGAGGAACTGATTAGTGGGGGGTAGAAAGGCCTCAGTGAGGGCAGGGGAAGAGATTGAGTAAAGGAAATGTGGGGGAAGGGCTAATCAAAATCTAAGAGGATATAAATAAGTCATATGGAAACCTATCTTTCTGGAAAATGGAACACTCAGAAGCCATAGATTGTTACTAGAAAATTTTCAGTGCCAGGGATGGGATACCTTCCAGTGAGTTGTTGGCCAGGGAGGTCCCAGATACCCCCAAAACATTATAGGCCATTGCCGAGGTCCTTGGTTTCCCACCAGGAATAAATGGTTAAGACCCTATTGCTGAAGCCTCCACATACTTGGGCTGCAAGGTCACTGAGAAATCCTGCTGGAGCTGAGCTGAAAACCTCCTCCATGTGGACCAGCTGACAGAAAGATGGAAAAAACTACACTGCATGCAGTTCAATGGGAGAGAGAAAACACCAGTGAAGATACTCAACAGTGAACACTGAAAGCTTTAAATTTGGCCAGCCAGGCCAAATGAGCCAATGGGTGCAACAGTGGCATGACTGTATGGTGGAAACCAACTGCTCTCTAATTGGACTGGAGGCCTGCTCCATAGGAGGGAATACATCCCTGATACTGAAAACCTATGACAGGGGTAGTTATGAGCCCTAAGGGTGTAACGTCTGCTGACGTCATGCTAACTGTATATACTATGCTCACCAAACTGCCCAGTCAGCACTTCTCTTAATGTCCACACCCATATATTAATGCTACTCTCACTTTTGGTTGGAGAAGCTTCTCTTTTCAGATGGTGGCGACCTTGGGATGACTCAGAAGGCACCATGGTGCTGAGAAGAAGGGACAGAGGAGTGCTCAGCACTGAAACATCTCAAACCCACCTTCCAAGGCTCAGGGTCCATTGCAGAAGAGGTGACAGAAAGAATGTAAGAGCCAAAGGGGGGGAGGGAAGGGAAATATCAGGTGGGTTTTTTTTGTATATAAGTATAAAAGTCAATAAAAAAAATAATAATTTTTAAAAAAAAGAGCCAAAGGAAGAGTAGGACTCCTTACAACGTGCTCCTCCAGACATAAAATGGCCTGGATATTCATGACCTCACAGTGCCTGACTCTACCTACACAAGACCATCATAATAGGAGGAAAAGATCCTGACATCAAACTGAAAAGAGAGACTGATTGAGAGGGGGAGTGAAGTTTCAAAGGGGAAAGTGGGGGGAGGGAGGGAAGTACCAAGGGATATTGTCTACAATTAAAGAAGTTGTCAATAAAAAAAATTTTTTTTAAAGCTACACTGCATGCAGTTCAACGGGAGAGAGAGAAATCAGCGGTGAAAATACTCAACAGTGGACCCTGCAAGCCTTAAATTTGGCCAGCCAGGCCAAATGAGCCAACAGGTGCAACAGTGGCATGTCTGTTATGGGGGAACCAGCCACTCTCTAATTGGACTGGAGGGCCACTCCGTGGGAGGGAATACTGAAAACCTACAATAGGGTAATCATGAGCCCTAGGAGGTGTAACGTCTGCTGGTGTTTGGCTACATGTATGTATTATGTTCACCAAACTGCCCGGTAAGCACTTCTCTTAATGTTCGTACCCATATATTAATGCTACTCTCATTTTTGGTTAAAGAAGCTTCTCTTTTCAGATGGTGGTGACCTTGGGATGACTCAGAAGGCATCATGGTGCTGAGAAGTGACAGAGGAGTGCTCAGCACTGAAATCTTTCACACTTTCCAAGGCTCAGGATCCATTAAGAAAGAGGTGGCAGAAAGAATGTAAAAGCCAAAGGAAGGGTAGGACTCCTTCTATGTGCTCCTCTAGACACAAAATGGCCTGGATATCCATGACCCCCACAGTGCC
>PVKW010053138.1:0-7500 GCA_004027895.1 Orientallactaga bullata | reverse complement strand
ATTTTATAAGTCCAAAATATGATACAATTAATTTCTTTTTTTTTACAATTAATTTCTTAGGCAATATTTTGTTTTGTTTTATTTGTTGTTTGAGGTAGGATCTTACTCTAGCCCAGGCTGACCTGGAACTCACTCTGTAGCCCCAGCTGGCCTCAAACTCCAGCAATCCTCCTACCTCGGCCTCCTGAGTGCTGGTATTAAATACATGCGCTACCACGCCCAACTTCTTAGACAATATTAAAGTACAAGGCCACCCCCATATCACAGGATCTGAATGAGTTAAATTATTTCTTTGTTCTCTGTTCCTGCCCCTTCACAAGCCAAAAGATGATTTCCATCCTATCAACTTTGGTTGGTGAGAAATATAAATAAAGAAGTGAGTGGACAAATAACCTATTTAGAAAACAAACTGAGACTGAGAAAATGGCTTAGCAGGTAAGGCATTTGCCTACAAAGCCAAAGGAACCTGGTTTGACCACATAAGCCAGATGCACAAGGGGGCACACGCGTCTGGAGTTCGTTTGCAGTGGCTGGAGGCCCTGGTGTGCCCATTCTCTTTCTCTCTACCTGCTTCTTCCTTTCTCTCTCAAATAAACACATAAATAAAAATATTTTTTAAAAGAACAGTTTTAAATTGAACAGCATAGAGAAGAGTTGACAATGAGACTGGAATAACAGTTTGGAGAACCTGGGAAAGGCTTTGACACAAGACTGAGCTAGTGGGGTTCTACTTACAGGATGGTACAGTGTCCTGGTGGGTTTGGTCCAGGAGAATGATGTGACAGTGTGGGCTTTGGGAATATCTATCTCACCCACCAAGGAGTTTGGAGAGGCCAGAGGAGAAGGGACTGGTCTCAGCATTACTACCATTCAGGGACTAAGATGACAATGTGTTTGAGAGGGACCTGAGAGGTGGCCAAGAGAGAATCAGGAAGACTGGTGAGGGCCTGTGTCAGATGAGGATTAACTAGCCTACCCAAGCACAGAAGAGGCGTGCTCTCGGAGGAAACTTGGGATCTTCTGCAATTCAGAGATGCCACTTGGCTACCAAGGAGGGTGTGTGTGTGTGTGTGTGTGTGTGTTCGTTCTCAAGTCAGGACTCATGTCTCAGGCAAGCTCAGCCTTCCTTCCAGAGTTTTAGCACACCCTGTAATGAATCCAGGAGCAACTCCAGGGACTGCCAAAGTCTGCCCAGTTCTCCGCTCTCCTTAGCCACAAAGCCCAGGATAGAAATAACGGGGCAGGAGCCAGTGGGTGTGGGGGGAATAGAGCTATGTCCAGGGGAGATCTTGGGACTTGAATAGGTCCACAGAGGCCCTTGACGTCCTGGGCAGTAGGTTCCTCAAAAGCAAAACCACTTGAAACATATCATCTGGGACAGCTGAGGCCCTGTGGCCAGCCCCCAATAATCCAAGAGGCTTCTATTACAAGGGCAGCTGCTGGCTGGAGATGCCCAGAGATGCGTCTTCCCACTGGATGCACAAGGAATGGCTGAGGGCAAGGGGCAGAAGCGGCGAGGGGGCGAGGAGTAGTCCTCAGAAGATAGCCACCCCAAGGCTCTGCTGACTCTAGGACCTGTCCCCAAGCTTCAGCCTCTCTTTTGTGCTCTGTCCCACTCTTCTATTCTAAACTCTTGCTTGCTTTTCCCCCAGTGAAGGGAGGTTGGAGGTTTGCCTGGCCTGAGGAGCAGCCAACAAGTGGTAGAAGGCAGGGGCCTTGGCAAGCACACAGTGTCGCCTCTGTGGGAGCAGCAGGGCTAATTATATTCGGCTGGCAGCCTGGTGATGGGAGTTTCCCAGCTCACTCCCTCAGCCTGCCCCTTTCTTTGTGCTAGATGCTGTGTGTGCAGGTTTGGGGATAGGAGGGCCAGGAGCAGGTGGGAGGAACCTGAGCCGGCCTTGAAAAGGAGCCAGGCTCAGCCTGCATCTGGCTTGACCTAGAATCCTAGGAGGAGGGGCAAATCCAGCTTCTTCCAGGATCCATGTGTCTTGCTAAGGGGAGTTAAGATCAAAGGTTCGCCTGGCTGGGTTATGGCAGTGAAGGGACAGCAGCAGGGAGATCACATTGTGTCTGCCTTTCCTTTTTCCTGCAAATCTGGGGACTTTCCTGGGGTCGAGGCTGTTGTGTACAGCCATGCAGGTGTGGGCTGAGGTATGAGAGCTCAACCCAGTTTGTGTCCGTCTCTGTCCATCTGGATGGCCAGCAGCTTATCACAAATCACACCCAAGCTCTGTGTGGGCCAGTGATTGCTAACTGTGCCCTGTCAGGCTGGCGTCAGGCGGGGGATGGGGAGGCAGCTCATCAGGGATGGGCTCTGTACTGGGTAGCTTCTGCCTTGCTAAAGGACATGAGGGACACTTTTCAGAACCTCACATTTGGCTTGGTGCCTTCCTGTGTCAGGCTCCTGAGGTGAACTCTCAACCTGGGAGGTGCTGAGAAAAAGCTGGGCCTCTTTCTCTCTTGCCAGGCTGTTTGCTCCCATGTCTTTCCCTTCCCGTGTATTAACTTCTGTCACTGTGGCAGGGCCACCTCACGGACCCAACGGGATTCCATCCTGAGTGGTTTGAGTCACACAGAACTGGAATAAGACACGAGCCTGAGGAAACTGAGGCTGTAAGAGAACATTGCTCCTGCACCTGATTTGAAAAACAGAGGCTGTGGGGGGAACTTACCTGTGAAGTGAGTATTTGGGAACAGGATCAGTATTTAGTTTCATACTTACATAACTTACAAGGATTTTTTTTTTTTTGAAAGAAGGTAGCAGAAAACTCATCCTAATCCAATGTCAAGGAAAAATGAGCCTTGAACTACTGCCAAACCACAGAGCACAAACAAGAACCTGCTTCCTTGCACACCTACTCAGAGCTGCAGCTGCCACAGTGGAGAGGCCTGCAGGCACCCACGTGCTCACAGGAGGGCCCATAGACGTGAGAACCGCTGACAAACACAAGGGGTGGATATGACCCGCTGAGGCAGACACTGAGAGCTGTGCAGGCTCCTAGGCACCACAAGAGGGAGGAGAAAAGGTGGAAGAGCTCGGGTTGGTTTGGAAAGATGAATCCAAAGTTGCAGGCTGGCACAGGGGACAGACTACAGTGGAGGGAACAGAGGTTGACCTGGGACTCAGGAGGAAGTAGAAGTGCTGGAACGGGGTGCATCAGGCACTCAAAAGGAAAAGGCCTAGGGCCAAGCCCAGGGGTAGACCAGAGCTGGGCAGGAGGCCAGACAGCACACAAGGGGAGAAGGATGCCAGCCCTCCGAGACTCCTTCCCCTCCCTGCTACCTCTGCAGCTGCTCCTGCCACTCCCTTGGGGTTTTCCCAAACTGTCAACTGGCCAGAGTCCCGCAGGGCCCACCCTAGGCAATGGGAGATGAAGGCTCTAGAGAGGGCCTTGGGGAGGAGGCTGCTTCTCCACATGCCTGACTGGCTCACTCCTTTGAGAGAGCACTAGGAGACTGAGACATGCAGCAGCAATTCTGGCCATTTTAATGTAGAAATCTGGGAATGAGCCAGGCATGGTGGTGCACACCTTTAATCCCAGCACTCGGGAGGCAGAGGTAGGAGGATTGCCATGAATTCGAGGCCACCCTGAGACTCCAGAGTGAATTCCAAATTCCAGGTCAGCCTGGGCTAGAGTGAGAACCTACCGAAAAAACAAAAAAGAAAGAAAGAAAGAAAGAAAGAAAGAAAGAAAGAAAGAAAGAAAGAAAGAAAGAAAGGAAGGAAGGAAGGAAGGAAGGAAGGAAGGAAGGAAGGAAGGAAGGAAGGAAGGAAGGAAAGAAAGAGAAAGAAAGAAATCTGGGAATGACACAGCTCTAAGGAAGAGTGAATGAACTGCCCTCTACTCTGGGTGTGGTCTGACCATATAGGGCAAAGTTTCCCAAACTCAAGCATATAAGAATTTCCAAAGCCTGTTCCTCACTTCTGAGATCAGAATTTCTAGAGTGGGCCCTAGGAATGTGCAATTTAAAGACGCCCCCTAGGAAAACTGGGCATGGTGATGCACAGTGCTTGGGAGACCGAGGCAGGAGATTCACGAGTTTAAGGTCAGTCTGGGCTACAGAGTGAGAACCTTTCTCAAAAACAAATAGAGGCTGGGGATAGAGCTCAGTTGGCAGAGTGCTTGTTTAGCATGCATGAATCTCTAACTTTGATCCCCAGTACTGTATAAACCAAGAATGATGGCACACACCTTATTCCCAACATTTGGAAGGAAGAGGCACGAGGATCACAAGTTAAATGTCATCCTTGGCTATATAACAAATTCAAGGCCAACTTGGGCTACATGAGACCTTGTCTCAAAATAAGTAAATAAATCAAAGATAAACACACCTAGTATAAAGCAGCAGGTGGTTCTGAAGCAGGCAGCAGATGAGCCAGAGCTCTGACGTTGAGCCATATAGCCCAGAGCCATGAGGAAGTTTGGCAATTGGTAGCCCACTATGGGGCTTGACAGCTCAGGAAATTCCAGAATTTTTCCTCAGCAAACATTGGACTTTTCTGTTTGTTTGATTTTTAAAAATATTTTATTTATTTTTATTTATTTGAGAGAGAGATACAGGAATAGGCAGGTTGGAGTGGGGGAGAGAATGGGCGTGCCAGGGCCTCCAGCCACTGCAAAGGAATTCCAGATGCATGAGCCCTCTTGTGCATCTGGCTTACGTGGGTCCTGGGGAATCGAACCTAGGTCCGGTGGCTTTGTAGGCAAGCCATCTCTCCAGCCTTGAACTTTTCTATTACAAAGTCTCTGTAGGGGTCTCCCCAACATCCTTGTCTGCTCCACCTTTGCTCCAGCAGCTGAAGCAAAGAGGCTCAAGAGCCTTCTCCCCCAAAGCAGCAATAGTATTTTTCCACAGGAGAAACAGACTGAACAAAGGAAAGGAAGCTCTGTAGAAGCCATGGGTCTGATAATCCAAAACTGAAATCCATTTTGCCTACACAAAGTTGAAATCCCTTGATTCTTGGCATTTACAGAGATTATGGTGATGCGGCCAGTGGGCAAAGAGGGCTTGAAACTACCTAGCACAAGAGAGCTCATAGCTGCTAAGCACGTAGAGGCAGGCAGGGCCCATTGTCTGTCCACTCCCACAGCTGCCAGGCTGCAGGAGCCTGAAGGGGTGGACATTCTGATTGGTCAGAAAGGTCAGACTGGGACATGGAGACCAAGGAGGACTTCAGGCAGGCCGAGCAGTCCCACTCCAGGGTCAGTTTCTGGCGGGGCAGTGGCATATGGCAGTTTTTTTGTTTGTTTGTTTGTTTGTTTGTTTGTTTGTTTGTTTGTTTGTTTTGGTTTTTGGAGGTGGGGTCTCACTCTAGTCCAGGCTGACCTGGAATTCACTATGTAGTCTCAGGGTGGCCTTGAACTCACAGTGATCCTCCTACCTCTGCCTACCGAGTGCTGGGATTAAAGGCGCGCGCCACCACGCCCAGCTTTCATGGCAGTTTTTTTTTGTTTTGTTTTGTTTTTGTTTTTGTTTTTTTTGGTTTTTTTTAATTATTATTTTTTATTGACTTTTAATCTTACATACCAAAAAAACCCCACCTGATATTTCCCTCCCCTCCCCCATTCCACTTTAGAACTCCAGTCTCCATCATATACCCTCCCTCTCTCCATTATGTTTTGTTTTGTTTTTGTTTTTCGAGGTAGGGTGTCACTCTGGCCCAGGCTGACCTGGAATTAACTACGTAGCCTCAGGGTGGCCTTGAACTCATGGTGATCCTCCTACCTCTGCCTCCCAAGTGCTGGGATTAAAGGCGTGCACCACCACGCCCAGCTCATGGCAGTTTTTTAAGGGGAAGATGAGCTCATTGCAGAAGCCTGTGGGCCTCAGTTTGTCTTACCTTGGGCTGGGGAGATGGCTCAGTGGGTAAGAGCGCCTGCTGAGCAAGCACAAGGACCTGAGTTCAATCCCTAGCACCCACAGAGACAGCCAGGCATGTTTGTTCATACCTACCATCCCGAAACCTAAGGAGAGGAAGCAGAGACACGGGGATCCATGGGTTCCTTGGGCATCAAGTCTAACCAAAACAAAGCCAACTCCAAGTTCAGTGAGAGACCCTGTCTTGGGGAAATAAGGTGGAAGAGCGATAAAGGAGGATCCTCGACATCCTTCTCTGGCCTCCAGATATGTGCACACTCGGCCTGCTCATTTGCATACATGTGTTCATACACTATAAACACACAAGTCCTAGTTAGGCTAGGGAGAAGGCCCCGTGTATAAAAAGTACTTGCTGCACAAACCTGATGGCCTGAGTTTGGATCCTCAGACCATGCAAAGCCAGATGCGGTAGAACTTGTCTGTAATCCCAGTGGAGATAAGAGAATCCTTGGAAGTGCCCAGGCCAGCTCGACTGGCCTGCTCAGAGGCAGCAAACATCATGAAAGACTCTGCCTCAAACAACATGGAAGGAAACTTGAGGCTGTCCTCTGACCTCCACTTGTGGAGATACCCAAACTGACACACACACACTAAAAATAAATAAAGAAAAGAAACAAGATTAATTTAATTTAAAAGAGTTTAGCTATAGCCAGGTGTAGTGGGTGGTGCACTCCTGTAATCCTAGCACTTGGGAGGAGGAGGAGGCAGGAGAATCAGTTCAAGGTCATTCTTAGCTACATAGTTCAAGGGCTACATGAGACTACCCCCTACAATCTCAAAACAGCATTCTAGCACTAGAGAAGCTGAGACTAGAGAGGCTGAGAAAGAGCTGAGGCTAGCCAGGAGTGGTGATACACCCCTGTAAATGCAGCACTCAGGGTTTGAGGCCAGCCAAGGCTAGACCTTGTCTCAAAAAATAAAAACAAGAGGCTGAGCCGGGCGTGGTGACTCACGCCTTTAATCCCAGCACTCGGGAGGCAGAGGTAGGAGGATTGCCGTGAGTTCGAGGCCACCCTGAGACTACATAGTGAATTCCAGGTCAGCCTGAACTAGAGTGAGACCCTACCTCAAAAAACCAAAAAAAAAAAAAAAAAAAAAAAAACAAGAGGCTGAAGTGATGGGTCAGTGGTTAAAAGCAGTTGCTTACAAAGCCTGATGGCCTGAGTTCGATTCCCCAGTACCCATGTAAAACTGGATGCACAAAGTGTTTGGAGTTTGTTGGCAGTGGCAGGAGGCCTTGGTGTGTCCATATTCCACACCCCCTCCACCTTGCCTCTCCTTGCAAATAAATAAATAAATAATTTTTTTTAAAATAAAAACAAGCCTGGCATGGTGACACATGCCTTTAATCTCAGCACTTGGGAGGCAGAGGAGGAGAATCACTGAGTTCGAGGCCACCCTGAGACTGCATAGTGAATTCCAGGTCAGCCTGGGCTTGAGCGAGACCCTACCTCAAAACAACAACAAAAAAATAAAAACAAGCTGGGCATGGTGGCGCATGCCTTTAATCCCAGAACTTGGGAGGCAGAGGAGGAGAATCACTGTGAGTTCAAGGCCAGCCTGAGAATACAGTGAATTCCAGGTCAGCCTGGGCTACAGTGAGACCCTACCTCGAAAAAC
>PVKW010053137.1:0-12366 GCA_004027895.1 Orientallactaga bullata | reverse complement strand
AAAAAAAAAAGAGATATTGTCACTTCAGAGGTATAAGTAGATGAATGCCAACTAAGCATCTAGGAAGATGTTTGTGAATAATCAAGAAAAGGCAGAAGGAGGCCACAGTGAGGCCCTATCATTCTCACGAGGGAAGCAAACATTTCCAAGTCTGACAATCCCAAAGGTTAGGATGACGCAGAGTGGGGATGTAGAATAGTGATCACGCCCACACACTGCTGCTGGGAACCAAATGGAACGCCCACTTCGTAATATCATTGAGCATTACCTAGTCTGCAGACTGCTTGCAGATGTAGATGACCACTTCCAGATATATATACATGTTTACATATATACACGTACACATACTGGCAAGAGAAAGTCATGCACTCAACAGTATATATAAGAATAGTCCCAGCAACGCTGTTCTGCATAGCAAAGCCTACATCCGTGAACAGGACAAATGAGTAGCTCTGATAACCATACAAGGAAATGCAGTGCGTCTACAATGAACACAGCTGAATCCAAAATGTATGATGGGGTTCGGGGTACAGCCCAGTGGTAAAACACTGCTCGCCTTTGTGAGGCCCTACATTCAGTCTCCACTACTGAAACTAAAATATATTGGACTAAGCAACAAATGTAAATTGTAGAAAATAATATACAGTATGAACTTATTTACCTGAAATTCTAAGATAGGCTATATCAAATAACAGATATTTAGGGATTTGTATACATAAAGAAAACCAAAGGGAACAATGATTTTAGAATTCAGTCTACTGATAACTTCCAGTGGTAAGAGGAGATTTCAGTTGGAGAAGGGTATCCATAAGGGTTCAAAAGCTCCAGTATCGCCAGGTGTGGTGGCGCACGCCTTTAATCCCAGCACTCAGGAGGCAGAGGTAGGAGGATCGCCATGAGTTCGAGGTCACGCTGAGACTGCATAGTGAATTCCAGGTCACCCTGAGCTAGAGTGAGACCCTACCTTGAAAAACCAAAAAAAAAAAAAAAAGCTCCGGTATCATTCCCTAATTGGGTTTACGTTTTTATGATGCCCTTTGTGTTGCTGTTGTTGTTCTTGTTGTTAATGTCGTTTTTAAGATATGTATTCCAGGCTGACCTCAAATTCAGAATATTCCTGCCTCAACCACCCAAGTGCTGGGATTACAGGCATGAGCCACCATACCCAGCTTCATTAATCTTGAAATTGTAAAGCCAACAGCCCATCTCAGAGACTGAGGACCAGTGTCTCCCACCAGCAGACAAAAACAAGTGCATGTCACCCCTTGAAAGAGCAAGAGGATGCGCAGCCCCACTTTGGATTCCTTCTCCTCCCATGACAGCCACAAACGAGGCTGTCTCTGCACCCTCGACCTGACGGACAATTGAACAGAAAGCCTCTTCAGCCCTTCAGCTCCTTGCATCAGACTCATCCAACACCCTCGGCTCCTTCCACCAACGTCAGGACCAGACCCAGTAGCGGGGGTCCTCAATGGTGGGACCTGAAGCCCAAGTAACATATTCGAGTGAGCTTCCACTCAGAAAACCATGGATCAGGGGACATGTTGCCATCCATAGTGCTGGGAGGATAGTTCTTTATGAAAACCTCTGGCAAACAGAGACAATACAGGCAGCCTAGGAGCCTAGGACAAACTGACTGGCGGAATGAATAAACAACAGTTCATAAATTTCCAGGATTGCAAAATCACCATAGAGCAGTAAATAAATGAATTTGTGAGGAGCTGGTTTGCTTGCTCGCTAAGACATACTCATAGTTAGCGTAAGATGGCCTAGAATGCCTACGCTGACCTCCTTGTCATGTGATTATCTGCTTCAGCCTAACTAGTGCCACCATTAGAATGAGCCACAACTGGCAATGGGGTTGTTTGTTTCTTTCTTTCTTTGTTTTCTTCCCTGACTAGCTTGTGTTAGTTGTCTCCTTGTTTGTGTGAACAAATACATAACCAGCACCAACTGAAGGAAGAAAAGCATTTCACTGGGCTCATGTAGAGGTCCAGAGGGTTACATTCCACCACGGTGGGGAGGGCACGGCAGCAGGAGTGTGAAGCAGCTGGTCATACTGATGTCAGGAAGCAGAAGGTGACCAGGAAGTGGGGCTGGGTCATAAAACATTAAGGCCTCCCCCTCTCTACAGTAACCCACTTCCTCCAGCAAGACTCTACCTCCTGAAGGTTCCACAGCCTTCCCAAATCATGCCACCAGTTGGGGACCAGGTGTGCAAACGCATGAGCATTCAAACCACAACATCAGTTAACCTTACTCTGGCTTAACTTATATTCCAGTAATGCCTACTCATGTATGTGAAGTTACCAAATTCTGCGCATATGAATTTTTATATAAGGTTTCTAATAGTTGTTTTACAGATTATTTGACATTTAAGAACAATTTGATAGGCTGTAATTTTGATATGATACATTATAATAGTTGAGGTTTTACGTACCACATTTTCTTGTGATCTCAAGATGAGATTATTTTTCTTAATATTTTTATTTATTATCAAGCAGAGAGAGATAGAGAGAGAATGGGCATGCTAGGGCATCCAGCCTCTGCAAATGAACTCCAGACGCATGCATCACCTTGTGCATCTGGCTTTACACAGGTCCTGCGGGCTCAGCCCTGGCTCCTCGGGCTTTGCAGGCAAATGCCTCAACCACTGAACCGTCTCTCCAGCCCAAGCTGAGATTTATTTTGTGTTCAGCAGAAATTACTTGAATTTGTGGGTGGGACATCTACCATTTTCCATCTGCTCATGCCAATGCCTCCTTAGACTGCCTCACAGAAGAGAACCTTGTTTATTTGTTTGATGTGGCCTGGGTAGAACCACGTCCAAGTCCATCCAAACTCGGCCCTTAATCAGTGCAGCCTGTCTGAAGCGTAAGCAATTTGGTCATTGCAGAAAGGAAGAGCAAAGCTTGATCCGCACATGTTTGGCTTTGCTTTGAAAACATATGTATCTGAGCTACCTTGACCCAGATTGATGCGATGAGCTTTTTACCACTTCTCTTACAGTAAAGGTGACTGTGACTCAACAGAGACCATGTAATGTAAGCAAAGCCCCAGACCAGCAAGAAGACTGAGCAGCTGTCTGCCACTTGGACGTGGTAACCTCCTCCAACGGCTTGCAATGCCATATTTTCTCTGCACACCATGGAATATAGCACTAGAACCAGAGTCTGCGTGTCCTTTGCTTCCAGTGCCCTGAGAAGTGACAGTGTCCTGCATGGGACTTTCTTTTTATTTGACATTTAGATATTCAAATGACTCCGTGATTAATGTCCCAGTGCTTCCATGTGATAACGGTCTTGGCAAGGGAAGATGTCTTTGTTCTTGCCCACTCACCTTTTGTACAGTGTTTCCCACCCCTGTTCCCTGATTTATGATTGTTGGCGTGCATCTATATTTAGCAACTGTTTTGCTAATATCCAAGGAGTCATCAAAGGTGCAGCTGTCCCAGGTCTACAGGAAACCCCAGCTTGGAGGGGCTCGTGATACTCTATAAAGATCTGCTCCAAGCCATCCTCTGCATGAAGATGAGAAACCACTCCTTAGTCTTTGAATTAGCTAGCTAAGGGTGGAGAGAGATGGCTTGGCCATTAAGACACTGCTTATGAAGCCTGAGGACCTAGGTTCAACTCCCCAGGACTCATGTAAGCGAGATGCACAAGGTGGCGCATGCATCTGGAGTTCGTTTGCAGTGGCTGGAGGCCCTAGCATGCCCATGCTCTCTCTGCCTCTTCCTCCCTCCCTGCCTGCCTAAAATAAGTAAATAAGCTAGCTGAGGCTTTTAGCTCCTCCCGCCCCAATTTGGACTTGATGAATTCATGTCTTAGTCTTGGTTGGTCATCAGCTAAGAAGGATGTTTTCTTGATTGACTTCATGTTGAGTTATGAATTCATGTCTTAGTCTTGGTTGGTCATCAGCTAAGAAGGATGTTTTCTTGATTGACTTCATGTTGAGTTATATTTGGTTGTTTTTTCCTCCTTTTCCCAGAGCTCTTTTCTTCATTGTGTGGACCTTGTTTTTACGTTTTCAGTGTACCAAGCTAGGAAACTTTCAACAGCCCTCTCCTGTTCCTTCCTGCGTTCCTGGTCAGGTCACACATGCCTGGCTTGTTTCTTTCATGTCCTAAGGCAAGGGGACCCTCCAAAGAAAATCCCCTGTGGCCCCTCCTGCCTTGTGTGTTATAGCAGAACTCATCACGGGGCCTGTTCTTCTGGAAAGCTATCCACATCTGCTTAAATAATAATGGACTCAAATTACCCTATGTTAAAGTGATCTCATCATAAGGCTAGGTCGCTGTGGAGTTCCGTCTACATCCTGACCTGCCTCTTCCGGGGAAAAGAGAATGTCCAAAGACAACCCCCACAAGTCACTCCTGCAGCCATTTCCACGCATGTCTAGAAGCAGAAAATATTTCATCTCCATCGGCCTGGGTTTTCAAAAACCAGGAGAGGAAAAAAGATCATTTCATGTATCTCTTAAAAGTTAATAATAAAAGTAGGGATGAGAAATTTACAACAGAGCTCCTAAGTTCTTTGGAAACTTAGCAGAAGCTAAACACAAAACCCAGAAAGCTGGACTGGGTAGAAGGAAGACATTTGATGTGGTAGACTCTGTGGTTAGCATTGCCCTTTCCTCCCAGTGTTTATTATTGAGCTCCTGAGGTAGACTCAGAGGGGAGAAGTCAGTATGCACCAGCATCCTGCTCTGCTCCGTGTGGTATTTAGCACATGTTTTGGAAAGAAACTCTGCAACAAAAGTTGAGCCAGCTCCACAGCAAGGTCTGAATCCTGTCTTCATCATTTGCAGGCTGTCATCCTTAGTCAGTTATTTTAACTCCTCAGTACCTCAATTTCCTCATCTATAAAATGAGCAGGATAATACCACCCTCATGGCGTCATGAGAAGTAAATGGATTGATACTAAATAGCGACTGGCATATTATAATCACTATATAAGCCTTTGATAAGCTTAAATATTACCTTAAAAAGTTAAATAAATTACTATGTCTACTTATTTCACTGTCATACTTTATGAAGACAGGGCCTCATGTAACCCAGGCTGGTTTCACACTCACTATGTAGCTGAAGATGGCCTAGCCTTCACAAATCTTCCTGCGTCTGCCTCCCAAATGCTGGAATTACAGACATGGTCCACCAGGCCTGATTTTGTGCATGTTGGGGGTCCACTCAGGGCTTTGTACATGCGAGGCAAGTGCTCTACCAACTAGGCTACTTCTCCAGCCTCAGAGCTAAGGTTTTGTTCACAGACATTATTGGGTATCTGTTCAAAAGCCATTTCCCCTCTTCCGACCTCGACTTGCTAGAGGCTGCCAGTGCCATAGGCTAGTTTTCCTTGGAACTAAGGCTTAGTCAGGAAGCCCAGCCGTACCAAAAGGAACCTGAAGGAGTTTGTGCTGAGGTCTTTTATTTTATTTTTTAAACTTTCTATTGACAATTTCCATATATAACAACAATGTGCCATGATCAGAATCCCATCCCACCACCCTTCCTTTCCCCACCCAAATCTCCCCTCCACTGAATCCCTTCCTTTTCCAAAGTCTCACTTCTAGTTTGATGTCATCATTTTTCACCTGCTATTGTGCAGGTTTTGTGTAGGTAGCATTAGCCACTGCGAGGTCATGAGTGCCACAGCTTTATGTCTGGAAGACAGTATTGTAAGCACTCCTCCCCTTCCTTTAGCTCCCACATTCTTTCCACCACCTCTTCTGCAATGGGTCCTGATCCTGGTAGGGTGTGATCGAGATGGGCCAGGGTCTTATAGGAAGACTTTTGTCTCACAAAAGAAGATATTAGGCAAGGAGAAGTCCAGATGATGCTCCATGTTTTCTGGCATCATTTTGTAACAGTCATCTTGGACGGTGAGGAGGAAAAGGCAAAAAAGCATCGACTTGGTTTTGCTGAACCAGCCCTGTGACCCCTGTGCCTGCCTTCTCATCAGGGACTGTGTTAACATGGTGAGCTCACACCCTGGATCTCTAAGCTGCTTTAGTCAGGTGGGCAGTTATTTATAGCCAAGGACATCATAAAGGTCATAGATGAGTTCACATGAAAAAGTAGAGACTTTAAAGGTTCTGGCCAGACAGGTGACAGAGCCAGAGCCCAAAGCCAGTCTACCTTGAGTTCTTGCTGTTACACCAGAAGCGTTCAACTATCGGACAAACTGGCCTAGAACGCCAAGCGCCAAGGTGCGATGGAGAGCAGCATGTGCTGGGGGAGTAAAATGTGAACACACTGTGGTTTGCAGGTAGAGCGTCCCCCACAGCTTCATGTGTTCATGACTCAGCTCATACTTAATCCTCAGCAGGAGGAACCTTTGAGAAATGGAGACTTTTGAGAGAAGGCGTGTCCCTGAGGCTTTGGCATTTTAGAGTCCAGCCTACTTGCCAGCGCTAGCTAGCCCATTCTCACTGCTTCCTCCCAGTTGCTGTCTGCTCGGCCATGCTTTCCCTGCCAGGATAAAACTTCCCCTCAAGCATTAAGCTAAAATACAATCTTTCCTGCCATCAGCTGCTTTTGGTCAGGTGTTTTGTCCCAGCAGTGAGAAGGTGACGCGTCACACCTATCTTGTAAGGGGGTTGTACCTTTAACTGTCTGCAAATGGCTTCCATCTCCAGATATGCAGAGCGGCAGTGAGCTGGTAGTCACCCAGGTCAGATGACAAACTGAGATGTCTACAACACACACCAGGTGAGTACCAAAGCCGGATCAGAACTGAGTCATGACACATCCTTCTTTGAACCATTCATTAGTTCATGCCCTCAAACCTTGACAATCATGTGAAACAGAGATTTTGAATAAACAGCTGGCCATTTGGCCCTGGAACTCAGAGAATCAGGGATGGAGATAAATATTTCACAGTCACCAGCGTCTAGAACTCTGGAATTAGTTGAGTTCTAGGATGAAGAAGAGTATGGAACAGCGATCCTGAGCTACTACTGACTGAACACGGACTGCATGCCAAACACTACGTTAATTACTTGAATGGTACTAACCCTTCAGTCCTTGTGACTAATCAGGTGACAAATCCCACTTGAATCACTTTTCACAGATGGAAAAGCTGAGGCACGGAGAAGTTTTGCAGTTGCTGGCCTTGTTTATTTGCATATTGTTCAATGTCACAAAGCCCATAAAACTTGGGCAGCCTGGCTCCAAATTACTAAACGTAATTACACCGGCTAGTGACTTCGTGCTCTGCACTTCTGGATTTCAGGCTTAGCCTGGAGAGGTGGAAGATGGATAAACCGGAAGGCAACCGCAATAACCCTTGACCAGGGTCATGGACGCCAACAAGCTCAGCTCTAAGATCAGCCCTGTCCGCTGGCACTATGACAACAGAGCCCTGCTGATATGCAGTGCTGCCTTGCTCAGAGGACACACCGACGCAGGTGAAGAATAGCGACAAATTACAGAGGACCAGAGAAGGAAAGAAATCTCAAGAACAGACATGAAGACTTGCAATACAAAATCTGAAAAGAGGGGCTGGAGAGACGACTCCCTCAGGAAAACGCTTGCACGCAGGCATGCAGACCTGAGTTCACGTAGCCAGCACCCATGCAGAAGCCCAGCTCAGCAGCTCACACCTTCAATCCTGGCACTGGGAAAGCAGACAGAAGGCTTGCTGGCCAGCTAGTCTAGCCTAAATGGTGGGTTCCTGGCTCAGCGAGAAACCCTGTGTCAAAAATAATAAAGTGGGGGCTGGAGAGATGGTTTAGCAGTTAAGGCGCATGCCTGCAAAGCCCAAGGACCCTGGTTTGATTCTCCAGGTCCCACGTAAGCCAGATGCACAAGGGGGCGCACGTGTCTGGAGTTTGTTTGCAGTGGCTAGAGGCCCTGGTGTGCCCATTCTCACTCTCCTTCTCTCTCCTTCAAGATCCTGAGGTGCTCCTGCCAGGTGCACGTGAAGACAGTACAGAGTCACAAAGCACAAAGCTTTCATGCAGGCTGAAATTCAAAATTCTCTTTTCAGATAATTTTTTGCACGAGTGTGGTGTGAGTAAGCATGTTTGTATGTGTTTGAACATATATGTGTGAGTACATGTGCATGCATTTGTGCACATCCATGTGTATAGAAGCCAGAGGTCAACAGCAGCTGTCTTCCTCAATCATGACCTCTCACACACCATGTAAAGCCAGATGCACAGTGTGGTGCATGCTTCTGGACTTCATTTGCAATGGCAAAAGGCTCCAGTGTGCCCACTCACTCTCTCCCTCTCTCTCCTTACAAATAAATAAATAATATTTTTAAAAAGAAAGAAAATCAGCTACAGTGTCATATGACCTGATAGTGTGTCGTTGCTCATTGTAACACCTTTCCATTAATGCCAGTCATCCACCGTCACACCTGGGCCTGGCATCGCAGAGACTAGACCTGAGCTGCTCAGCATAAAACTTGGTCACACCCATAACCTTTTGGGTATACCTAGAGCAGCCTTCAAGGATAGCTGGCAGCTATTGAACACTGTGGTCGAGTAACGAGCGAGGGCCTGGTCCTTTCTTGTTGAATCAATTGGTCTGACAGTTCTGACCACTGGACCATGGCAGAAGTGATGCTGGGTTACCTCCAAGGAGATTTTGCTTTGTTCACTACAGCCTGCCCACTAGGATCCCTGAAGACAAGGTGAAGGCACCTAAGACACTCAACTTGCTAAGACATCTGAACAAAAAGAGCCACGTATGATGCTCGGGCCAACAATCCCAGCATTTGGCTCTCAGTCCAAACAAACTCCAGCCCAAAGGCCGGGCGTATGAGTGAAGGAGCCATTACAGAGGAGCCGCCTTCAGGGACCCCAACTGGAAGCGCAAACACCCTGGAACACAGGAGGGCTTTCCGTGAGGGCTGTGGTGTTTGAATATGAAATGACCCCGTAGCTGCATGCGGTTGTGGTTAAGCCTCGTAATCTCCAGCTGGCGGAGCCTTTGGGAGGTGAAGCCTTGCTGGAGGAGGTGTGTCACTGAGGTGGACCTGGGATTGGACAACCTAGCCCACCTGCCAGTGCTAACTAGCCCATCCTTTCTGCTCCTCCCAACGGCTGTGACAAAATGGGATGCCCTGATGCCTGTTCCCACCATGATGAAACTTCCCCTTGAAAATATAAGCTGAAGGGCTTCAGAGATTGTTCAGTGGTTAAGGTGCCTACCTGCAAAACCCAAGGACTCAAGTTCAATTCCCCAGTACCCATGTAACACCAGAGGTACAAGGTGGCATATACATCTGGAGTTCGTTTGCAGCAGCTAGAGGCCCTGGCGTGCCCATTCTCTCTTTTTTCTTTCTTTTTTTTTTTAAGTTTTATTTATTTGAGAGAGAGAGAGAATGGGCACGCCAGGGCCAACAGCCATTGCAAACGAACTCTAGATGCATGCACCACCTTGTGCATCTGGTTTATGTGGGTCCTGGGGAATTGAACCAGGGTCCTTTGGCTTTGCAGGCAAACACCTTACCATTAAGCCATCCCACAAGCCCCCATTCTCTCTTTCTATTTGCCTCTTTTTCTCTATCTATGTTTATCTTTCTCAAATAAATAAAATAAAATAAAGTTTCCCTGTTTAAAAAAAAAAGAAAATATGAGGGCTGGAGAGATTGCTTAGTGGTTAAGGCACATGCCTGTGAAGCCTAAGGACCCAGGTTCAATTCTCCAGGTCCCACATAAGCCAGATGCACAAGGTAGCGCATGTGTCTGGAGTTCCTTTGCAGTGGCTAGAGGCCCTGGCATGCCCATTCTCTCTTTCTCTCCCCCTCTTTCTGTCTCTAATAAATAAAAATAAATTTTTTTTTAAAAAAGAAAAAGAAAATATGATAAAAAATAAACCGTTTCCTTCTATAAGCTGCTTTCTGGTCTTCAGTTTTGTCCTAGCAATGAGAAGGTAACTGATGCAATTGCCTAATTAACAAGATGTGTGAGTGAAAATTTGGTCTACAGAAATAATCAGAGTACTCTATAAGAATTGGCAATTTTTCCAAGTTGAGCCACTTTATTAAGCACTCGCATATCGAAGAGTCACCAAGAAAAGAAGCTGTATGAGCTTTGGTAGCCAAAGTTATTATTAGAGTTTTATTATATAGGAAAAATTGATTAAATAATTGCCCATAGGATTAAACTAAACTCTTCCCCAGAGGTGAGGTTGGCTCAAGAATCCAGTTCTTTAATCATTTAGCTGGTCTTCCCGATTACCAAACCCCAGTGAGTCATCCATCAACCCAAACTCATGTGTGATCCACAGGGCTCATGAATAGCAAAAGCAATCCAGTTCTCAGGAAATTACAAGGATTTAGAGTATCCCTTCTAAGAATCAGAGGCAGAATCCAGCCAAATGCTTTATTTCAACCTCTTTTGCCTCATCCTGCATCAAGCTCTCTGGGCTAGAGCTATGAAAATGAAAACCCTGCCTACCCCTTGCCATCAGTTTCCTGTGGGGCTATGCCAATGGGGTGCGAGAAGAGGACGGGAAAGAGACACGAGGGATTTGCCACTTTGTGCCTCCTGTTTCCTCCTCCCCTGTGACCCTCTCTCCAGCCTCATTCCATACCCTTCTCTTACTAACAAAGGAGTACAGCTTTAGATTAGAAACAGCCGTTGCCATCAGTGGCCACCTCCCAACCCCTTCAACCCCTCTCCCACTTCAAAGACATTGACACCAGCTGGGCACCATAGCTTCCTCCAGGAAGGTAGAGCAGGAAGAGAGAACCCAAATTATGTGGAGAAGGATCTGGTTTCCTTGAGGAACTACCTTGAAGAAATAGGCTATAAAATGACA
This sequence comes from Orientallactaga bullata, assembly GCA_004027895.1. Classification (NCBI taxonomy): domain Eukaryota; kingdom Metazoa; phylum Chordata; class Mammalia; order Rodentia; family Dipodidae; genus Orientallactaga; species Orientallactaga bullata. The sequence continues at coordinate 1,592 of PVKW010053137.1, read as the reverse complement.
ATTTTTCCTACAGGGAAGAACTTTCTTCCGATTAGGCATTCATGAAAGCTTAGTGATTCACTTTGCAACTTTATATAGTTAGACTGGAAAACAGTCCCTACAGCAGGCCCCTGGCCACACACACACAAACCGCGCCACACATGTACAAACACACAAACACATACACAAAAAAACAGGAGGAGTGCCAATGTTACGTAAATGTCATCAGACGTTCTGGGTTCTATACATCTGAAGAGACTATCTAGCTAATTCTAGCAGGTAACATCTGAACCATTCAGGTCCATCGTTTCTTTAGATTTTTTTTTGGGGGGGGAGGGGTTTCAAGGTAGGGACTCACTATAGCTCAGACTGACCTGGAATTCACTATGTCCTCTCAAGGTGGCCTCAAACTCACAGCAATCCTTTCACCTCTCCCTCCCTGGTGCTGGGATTGAAGGCATGAGGCTTTCTTTAGAATTTATAACGTCGGGTAAAGGAAGGGATGCCCGAGGACAGCAGGAGAAGGACAGCTGGTTTACAGTCCTACTGCCGCTTCTGCCTGATGGGAAACTGTGGGGGGAAAAAGCTCTTTCCACCAGACTGCTGATTAAATACATTTCAGCCTCTGCTTTAAGGGTCCCTAAATCCATTTGGGGTTTCTAGGTTTCATAGATCATAGAATGTTGTTTCCAGTCCAAGATTTAGCCCTGGTGGACAGGGGTATGTCATCTAAACTCTTCTTTGCAGCTGGAGAAATGGATCAGTGGTTAAAGGTGCTTGCTTGAAAAGCCTGCTGACTGGGTTTGATTCCCCAGTATCCACATAATTATGCCAGAAGCATAAAGTGGTATATGTGTCTGGAGTTCAGTTTCAGCTGCAGGAGGCTCTGGCATGCCCATTCTCTCTCTCTCTCTCCCTACCTACCTATCTACTTATCTATCTATCTCCTTGCAAATAAATAAAAGCAGATAAACTCTTCTGTCCCATCTGCTTTCTCTCCTCCATTGGCCACCCGTCCTAAACCTCTTTTGGGGCCCGAGCGATGGTCGCGTCCGCAGGCTTGCTCCTCTTCCCCTGGTCGAGTTATGAACTCTGAACCCTGACTCTCAGATTGTGAGCTCTGCTTTAAGATAAAAATCATTCATTTCTCTTCTTCAAAGAGCCTTTTCTTGCTATGAAAAGACTGTTTGCTAGATTCTCCTCTGCTTAATAAATTTATTTATTTATGTCCTTTACTGAAATCCTTGTTTTTTGGCAAACTTCTTGAATGGCGTTGATTTAACGAGTGGGGGACTGTGAGGTACTAAAATAACTATTGGGGAAAAAAGAAACCCTCAGTTGTTATCTAGTTTTGAGTGACACTTTTCTTAAGATGATTTGTTGAATGGGATTACGCAATTCTTGGTAGACATGACACTAATGACTCGTTTGTAATATGGTATATATGACATTCTTTTTCTATTCATTCATTTACTCAGAAACTATTTAGTGAGTACAAACCATATCGAAACTACATTATATAGTTCTGGGAATGCAAGCATGAGAAGACAAGTGTGCAAATAAAATTCAGTGATCACAATTATTAAAACTTAGAGATATAGGCCAGGCGTGGT
>PVKW010053136.1:0-12404 GCA_004027895.1 Orientallactaga bullata | reverse complement strand
GAAGACACTAGCCATACTGCCAGGACGCACATAGACAGTGGGGAGTGGCCATGAGTGCCTATAATCCCACTTCTGGCATGAGGTGCAGATACCCTAGAACCCTGAGCTCAGAAAAAAAAAATGGCTACTCAAGCCTGGCATGGTGGTGCACGCCTTTAGTTCCAGCGCTTGGCAGGCAGAGGTAGAAGGAGTGAGTTCAAGGCCACCCTGAGACTACATAGTGAATTCCAGGTCAGCCTGAGCTACAGTGAGACCCTGCCTCAAAAAAAAAAAAAAAAAAAAAAAAGGCAACTTAAGAACTACAGTGCCGGAGCAGGACTCTAGCCTGAGCTCCTGCTGGCGAGGGGATGGGGAGTAGTAAGGGCATATACCCCCCCCACACATATATACACGCGCACGAACAAAAATAATTTAGAAAATAGAAACTGAGCCGGACGTGGTAACACACGCCTTTAATCCCAGCAGAGGTGGGGGGGTTCGCTGTGAGTTCGAGGCCACGCTGAAACTACAGAGTGAGTTCCAGGTCAGCCTGGGCTGGAGGGACACCCTACCTGGGGGGTAGGGGAAAGACCGGCCTTGACTTTAGGGACGTACTTCAGATGCACACTCAACTTACTAAACCCCAAAGTGGGAAGTGGGGATATAAAATGGTAACATGGCCGGGTGTGGTGGGCGCACGCTTTAATCCCAGCACTTGGGAGGCAGAGGTAGGAAGATCGCCATGAGTTCGAGTCCACCCTGAGACTACACAGTGAATTCCAGGTCAGCCTGAGCTAGAGCGAAAAACAAATCATAAAATGGAGATCGGTTTCACAGTGAAGGTCACGGTTTCAGGCCGAGGCAAGGGGAGAGCCCAGGCCTTGCAGGTGGTTCTGAAGAACCCAGGCTGTGTCCTGCGCACAGTGGACCCCGGGCCCAGAAAACCCGGCCGCGGCGCTGTCCCTTCGGTCACCGGGGCCCTCTTCCACCCCACGAGGCGCTGCGTGGACACGGAGGTCCCTTCCTTCGGTGCCCCCTTCTCGTCAAGGTTGAAGCCAGGGGCCTCCGTCCACGTGGCCTGGTCACGACGTGGGCCATGGCCGGGTACCCGGGCTCACCCTCGCGCACCGAGGCCCACACGGAGCACGGCGGCTCGAGTGGAGCGCGTACAGCACGCAAACGCGACCCATCCAACTCAACTCCCACGGACTTCACGGTTGGCGTGCACACATCGCCCCGTCGGCAGAAGCGCAGGCGCATGCGCAGCCGCGCGCGTCCGCGCTCGGTGAGGCGACGGCGTCCGGCCCGCAGAGTTCCCAAGTGCGCAAGCGCGCAGCGCCCGTGGCGGGGCGGGACGCGCGTTCCTGGCGCCCGCGGGTTCTGCGCGCGCCGGGCGGAGGGCCGAGCCTGCGTCAGTGCGCAGGCGCAGGCGCGCGGCCGACGCGGCGGTTGGGGTTCTTCCGGAAGGTTCCGGAGGCTTCTGGAAAACGCGCCGCGCGCTGGGCGGGCCCGCTGCTATATAAGGGAGGCGCAGGGCGGGGGCGGCGCGCAGTTGCTCCCGTGTCTCGTTGCCGCTGCTCTTGTGCGTGTCGTGTGCGGTCGCTCCACCAGCCAGCCAAGGTGAGGGGCTTGTGCGGGCGCCGGGCGAGGGCCGGGGAGAGCCGCGGGCGGCCGGCAGGGCGGGTGGGACAAGGCTCGGCTCGGCGCCCCTCGGCGGCCATGGCTCTCGGGCCCTGCGCGCCTCAGGCCGGGCCGCCCGTGCGGGGCGTGGGCCGCTCGCTGAGCCGGCCGGCCCGGGGCGCCATGGCGGCGCGGCGACCTGGGGCCCGCGGGTGGGAGGAGGGCGGCGATGGCGGCCGTTGGCGGCGGCGCGCGTGGGCCCTTGCCCATGAGGTCATCCCTTTGTCGTCATGGCCTCCACGCTCGCGGCTTTGCACCCGCGCGTCGGCACGGCCCGAGCGCCGCTCCGGAAACGCTCTTTGCGGCGGTGCGGTCCCCGCCGCCATGGCCGCGTCGTGCCCCCGCGGGCGTTGAAGGGCCGCTGCGCTTTTTGCAGATGCCGGAGGAAACCCAGACCCAAGACCAGCCCATGGAGGAGGAGGAGGTGGAGACGTTCGCCTTCCAGGCAGAAATCGCCCAGTTGATGTCGTTGATCATCAACACTTTCTACTCGAACAAAGAGATCTTTCTGAGGGAGCTGATTTCAAACTCGTCCGATGTAAGTCTGTCCTTGAACGACGCGGTTTCGGCTCCAATAAGTGATTCCCGCTTCATGGCTGGCTGCATGTACGCGTGACCCCCTCTTTCGTCTTTTCTTGTCTTAACAGGCTCTGGATAAAATCCGGTACGAAAGCCTGACTGATCCCAGTAAACTTGACTCCGGGAAGGAACTGCACATTAATCTCATTCCCAACAAGCAAGACAGAACCCTCACGATCGTGGACACTGGAATTGGAATGACCAAGGCTGACCTGATCAACAATCTGGGCACCATTGCCAAGTCTGGCACCAAAGCCTTCATGGAGGCTTTGCAGGCCGGTGCAGACATTTCCATGATTGGCCAGTTTGGTGTGGGCTTCTATTCTGCCTACCTGGTTGCTGAGAAGGTGACTGTGATCACCAAGCACAATGACGACGAGCAGTACGCCTGGGAGTCCTCCGCGGGGGGCTCGTTCACAGTGAGAACCGACACAGGTAGGCACCTCCACACACTAGAGGAGGGTGAGTGGTACACACCAGTGCTTGGGACGGTTGAGAAGTGGAAACTGAGCTATTCCCGTCAGAATTTACTCCTAAGGAAATGTGGCTTAGTCATTGGGGCATGGTGTAGCACACATTGGACCTGAAATGGTTCATTTGTAAAACGTGTGTTTAATCCAAAGGATTAAAAATAAGGCTGAGCCGGGCGTGGTGGCGCATGCCTTTAATCCCAGCACTCGGGAGGCAGAGGTAGGAGGATCGCCAAGAGTTCGAGGCCACCCTGAGACTACATAGTTAATTCCAGGTCAGCCTGGACCAGAGTGAGACCCTACCTTGCAAAACCAAAAAAAAAAAAAAAAAAAAAGATAAAAATAAGGCTGTGGGGCTACAGAGAAGTGGCTTTGTGACGCCTGAGGACCCCGGTTCAAATCTCCAGGTCCCACGTAAGCCAGATGCACATGGTGGCGCATGTGTCTGGAGTTCTTTATAGTAGCTAGAAGCCCTGGCGTGCCCATTCTCTCCCTTTGTCTCTAATAGGAAAGGCTGTGAAGCAAAGCCTTTTAAACAAATAGTGGGCTAGATAGGAGATGGTTCCTTGATTAAAGGAGCTTGTTTGTAAAGTCTTTGAAAACCTGGGTTTGCTTTTTCCAACACTGAAAGCCAGACCCAAAAAAAAAAAAAAAAGCAAGAGACCCTGGGTAGGCACATCTGCATTTGCACATGCAAGCAAATAAAAATAAAATAGGGCTGGAGAGATGGCTTAGCGGTTAAGGCATTTGCCTACGAAGCCAAAGGATCCCCGTTCGACTCTCCAGGCCCCACATAAGCCAGATGCACAAGGGGGCCCATACATCTGGAGTTTGCTTGCAGTGGCTGGAGGCCCTGGTGTGCCCATTCTCCCTCTCTTTCTCTCTCAAATAAATAAATGAAATATATTTTAAAAATACAATAAAAGTTTACCTGTAACTAGCACTATGAATTTAGCTGATAAACCTATAAAAGTATATTAAGTGTTTGGTATGGAGTTTGTTTTTATCTGATACTGGGATTACTGGCATGGTCTTGTGTGTGTATACTAACCGAGTATTCTGCTCCTGAGCTAAGTGGGGTATTTTGAGGTATTTTTACTGGCCTTTAGATCATCCTGCAAGTACTGGGATTACAGGTGTACTCCATAACAGGCTCTCCCCTCTCCCCAATTTAGACATTGGGATTTAAATTAATTTCCTGGTTTTCTTTCAGGGGAACCTATGGGTCGGGGAACAAAGGTTATCCTGCATCTGAAAGAAGACCAAACTGAGTACTTGGAGGAGAGAAGAATAAAGGAGATTGTGAAGAAACATTCGCAGTTTATTGGCTATCCTATTACTCTCTTCGTGAGTCTTTTTTTTTTTTTTTGGTTTTTCGAGGTAGGGTCTCACTCTGGTCCAGGCTGACCTGGAATTAACTATGTAGTCTCAGGGTGGCCTCGAACTCACGGCGATCCTCCTACCTCTGCCTCCCGAGTGCTGGGATTAAAGGCGTGCGCCACCACGCCCGGCAGTTTTTTTTTTTTTTTTTCTGTAATTGCAGAGTGAATTATTTTTTGGGTGGGGGGGAGAGAGGAAGACAGAGATGGGCGCCCCAGCAGCCTCTCAGCTGTTGCAAACGAAATCCAGATGCGTGCGACCTCTTGTGGTCAAGTGCGGCATTGCGCCCTTGCGTCACTTGGCATCTGGGGACCCGGAGATTGGAACCAGCCTTCTTAGGCTTAGGAGGCAGGTACCTTAACCACTAAGCCATCTCTCCAGCCCTAGAGTGAATTCTTACATGGAGTAAATCCTTAGTTGTTCCTTACCTAGTCTGAATCCTGTTTGAAATTTGTGTTAACTGAGAAGGGCTATTTGGAAAGAAGCTACATAAAATTTATTGATGAAACCTCTTGATCACTTAATCTGTGGCTTGACTGATTTTTATATGCTTTGCCATAAGAAAGCTGTTCTGTCCTTTAGTACTATAATGCAGAGACTAAAGTGACTTTGTCTTCTGAAGGTGGAGAAGGAACGTGATAAAGAAGTGAGTGATGATGAAGCTGAAGAAAAGGAAGAAAAAGAGGAAGAAAAAGAAGAAAAGGAATCTGATGATAAACCTGAAATAGAAGATGTTGGTTCTGATGAAGAAGAGGAAGAAAAGAAGGATGGTGATAAGAAAAAGAAGAAGAAGATTAAGGAGAAGTACATTGATCAAGAAGAACTCAACAAAACAAAGCCTATTTGGACCAGAAATCCTGATGATATTACTAATGAAGAGTATGGAGAATTCTACAAAAGCTTGACCAATGATTGGGAAGAACACTTGGCAGTGAAGGTGAGTGACTACTGAGTGCTTTAAAACAAATCTGGGGTTGGACAGATGGCTCAGTAGCTGTTGGAAAGTTTTACCAGGCTCTGATTCAATTCCCCAGCATCCATGAAAAGCCAAATGCGAGTGCAGGTATGTGGATATCTGTAAAAACTCAAAAGTAAATTCACTTTCTCTTGGTTTTGTTTTATTACAGCATTTTTCTGTTGAAGGACAATTGGAATTTCGAGCTCTTCTTTTTGTCCCAAGACGTGCTCCTTTTGATCTGTTTGAAAACAGAAAGAAAAAGAACAACATTAAGTTGTATGTACGCAGAGTTTTCATCATGGATAACTGTGAAGAGTTAATCCCCGAGTATCTGAGTAAGTATGACTAGAAGAATAAACTGGCAGGTTAAGGACATTAATCCTGTTACCTCCAGCCTTTGTGTTAATGTCTTCATTTGTTGGGGTGGATGTTACAGTTTTCAGGGTTGGGGACAGTCTTAATAGTAGACTAATATGTGCAAGAACCCTGTGTTTTATCCCCCCCAGGAGAAAAATAGTATATTTCATCTTCGGAATGATTGCCTTTTTGTGTTTTCCTTTAGATTTTATTAGAGGAGTGGTGGATTCTGAAGATCTCCCTCTAAACATCTCCCGAGAAATGTTGCAACAAAGCAAAATTTTGAAAGTTATCAGGAAGAATTTGGTCAAAAAGTGCTTAGAACTGTTCACTGAATTGGCAGAGGATAAAGAAAACTACAAGAAGTTTTATGAGCAGTTCTCTAAAAATATAAAGGTTGGTGTTTACACATTTTGTTAGCTTGCACACTAGCTTTAGGCCAAGTGTACTGGGGAATTGAACTCTTGGGTCCTTAGGCTTTGTGGCTGAGCCATCTCTAGCCTGCGAACTGGCTTTATATAAAACACCATGTACCCTGATCATGATCCATTCCCCCCCCCACACACACACACGCTTTTTTTTTCCTTTTCATAGGATTAAAGGCATGTACCACCAAGGCCAGGTCAACCTGGCTCTATCTAGAGCAAGACCCTACCTCAATTTTTTTTGTTTGTTTTTTTGTTTTGTTTTGTTTTTCGAGGTATGGTCTCACTCTAGCTCAGGCTGACCTGGAATTAATTATGTAGTCTCAGGGTGGCCTCGAACTCTCGGCAATCCTCCTACCTTTTTTGCCTCCTGAGATTAAAGGCGTGCGCCACCATGCCTGGCTGATTTTTTTTTTTTTTTTTTTTTTTTAATGCATGAATAGTCTAAAGCTTAATTTGTTTTAGCTTGGAATTCATGAAGATTCTCAGAATCGGAAGAAGCTGTCAGAGCTGTTGAGGTACTACACATCTGCTTCTGGGGATGAGATGGTTTCTCTCAAGGACTATTGTACCAGAATGAAGGAAAACCAGAAACACATCTATTTTATCACAGGTAACAAACAGTAAACATTGGTCAAATAGTGTTGTGGCATCATGAAATCATGAGTTCTACTTGTGTGGACTAAGTCTAATTGGTGTAAGTCTAGTTGGGGAGTAAGATTAAAGGCGTGCGCCACCATACATGGCTGAATAAATTATTATATTATTTTGGTTTTTCAAGGTAGGTTCTCACTCTGGCCCAGGCTGACCTGGGAATCAACTATGTAGTCTCAAGGTGGCCTCGAACTCATGGCAATCCTCTTTTTAATAAAATTATTTCGTTTTTTTTTTTTTTTTTTTTTTTTTTTTTTTTTTTTTTTTTTTTTTTTTTTTTTTTTTTTTTTTTTGATTTTGCGAGGTAGGGTTTCACTCTGGTCCAGGCTGACCTGGAAATCTGTATGTAGTCTCAGGGTGGCCTCGAACTCTCGGCGATCCTCCTACCTCTGCCTCCCGAGTGCTGGGATTAAAGGCGTGCACCACCACGCCCGGCTCAATTTCGTTTTGGTTTTTTGAGGTAGGGTCTCTAATTTTTTTTGAGAGCAACAGAAAGATAAAGAATGGGTACGCCAGGGCCTCCAGCCACTATGAAACTCCAGATGCATGTGCCACCTTGTGCATCTGGTTACATGGGAACTGGGGAATCGAGCCTTGAACTGGTGTCCTTAGGCTCCACAGGCAAGGGCTTAACCACTAAGCCCCATTTCTTCAGCTCCCATAAAATAATTTTTTTAATTTTATTTAATTTTTTTTCTATTTTGAGATAGGGTCTTTTTTTTTCTTTTTTCTTTTTTTTTTTTTTTTTTTTGTTTTTCATTTTTCGAGGTAGGGTCTCACTTTAGCTCAGGCTGACCTGGAATTCACTAGGTAGTCTCAGGATGGCCTTGAACTCACAGCGATCCTCCTACCTCTGCCTCCCGAGTGCTGGGATTAAAGGCATGCGCCATCACACCCGGATCCATAAAACAATTTTTTTTTTCGAGGTAGGGTCTTACTCTAGTTCAGGCTGACCTGGAATTCACTGTGTGGTCTCAGGGTGGCCTCGAACACATGGCGATCCTCCTACCTCTGCCTTCCAGTGCTGGGATTAAAGGCGTGTGCCACCACGCCTGGCTCTAAAATAATTTTTGAAACAAGTTTTCTTTACGTGTTTTCTTAGGTGAGACCAAGGATCAGGTAGCTAACTCAGCCTTTGTGGAACGTCTCCGGAAACATGGCTTGGAAGTGATCTATATGATTGAGCCCATTGATGAGTACTGTGTCCAACAGCTGAAGGAATTTGAGGGGAAGACTTTAGTGTCAGTTACCAAAGAGGGGTTGGAACTTCCAGAAGATGAAGAAGAGAAAAAGAAACAGGAAGAGAAAAAGACAAAGTTTGAAAACCTCTGCAAAATTATGAAAGACATCTTGGAGAAAAAGGTTGAAAAGGTATGGGATGAGTACACTCTCTTAGTTACTGACATGAAAAGTGTTCTGCAACTTGGGTCTATTAGGCTCCTTAATTTTCAGGTGTTTTAATCCTAGAGGTGGTAGGATCCCATGAGTTAAACACTAGCCTGAGACTACAGAATTGATTTCCAGATCAGTTTGGGCTAGAGAGAGACCCTGCTTCAAAAAATTTTGGGTTTTTTCTTTACAATGAAATCTAAGGGGAAATGAACATTTTTTTCTAGGTCTTAATCATCACTTAAGGTTTTTGATTTCAGGTGGTTGTGTCAAACCGCTTGGTAACGTCCCCATGCTGCATTGTTACAAGCACCTATGGGTGGACCGCAAACATGGAAAGAATCATGAAAGCTCAAGCCCTCAGAGACAACTCAACAATGGGTTATATGGCAGCAAAGAAACATTTGGAGATAAACCCTGACCACTCCATTATTGAGACCTTGAGGCAAAAGGCAGAGGCTGACAAGAATGACAAGTCTGTGAAGGATCTGGTCATCTTACTGTATGAAACTGCGCTTCTGTCTTCTGGCTTCAGTCTGGAAGATCCCCAGACACATGCCAACAGGATCTACAGGATGATTAAACTTGGTCTAGGTGAGCTGCAAACGACAATCAAAAGGAAAAATACTTTGTTAAAAATGGTGGGGTAGTTTTTTTAGGATCAGGTTTAATTTTTTCAATTGAGATTCATATGTTCAGGGTCCATAATCTACTTAGATTGCTTTTAACAACTCCAATTTATTTCCAAAAAGGTATTGATGAGGATGATCCCACTGCTGACGATACCAGTGCTGCTGTGACTGAAGAAATGCCACCCCTCGAAGGAGATGATGACACTTCACGCATGGAAGAAGTTGACTAAGCTTCACCAGGAAGAACCACTGTCCATTGTTCAATACTTCTTCATTCCTTCTAAATATGTATTTCCAGGACTGTTTATTTTTGTTGACATTTAAAAATATGGCATGATAACTTAAGGGGAAGATAAGATTTCTTTCTGTTAAGTGATACTGTGATACCATAGGCAGTAAAGTAAAGCTAGTAATACTTTTTTAGTTTCATCTTGGTTTATTTTAACAGGTTGCTAGAACATTTGTTGTAAGATGTAACCTATGAGTGGTCTGAAGTGTTTAGCTATATAAGCTGGATTCCATAGTAGACCAAATCTTTTGTCACTCAAGTGTTCCAAAATATATACCTTGATGTTGAAAGAAATTTTTTGTTAGAAATTTTGTCTTGTAGCATTCACTAAGTTTTCCATCCCCTGTAGTTAATTCTGCATGTGCTAGTCCTTTAGAACTAGGACAACTTGATGGGAAGGATTCTCCACAGGGCTTGTTTTCCATAGTTAAGAAAGTACCGAAGACAACTGTAAGCTTCCTTAGGTCTTGTAAAGTCAGTTGAAGAGTAACTCAGCAAGGCTTGTCACAATTTGCTTTTAAAGGTAAATACAGATAAAAGTTAAAAAGAAAAGTGTGGAATTGGTTTATTTTAGAGAAAAGGAGATTTTAAAGATACCCCCCACCCAAATATAAAACGGAAGGTTTTTATCTTGTCCACTAGCAGATACATAAAAGGGAGTTTGTGCCCAGAGGAAGGAAAAGGTCTGATGTTGGTTGCCCCACCTTCAGGTCCCCTTTGGATGTGCTCAGAATCTGGTACTTTACTTGGGAGCACATACTTACTATAGGCATGAGAACAGGGATGTCAGACAACACAAAGTATTTGTAATTTTCATTCTGCTCAGACGCAGGCTCACAAATGTTAGGCAGTTCTAGGTTTCACATACCTCAACATTTTTCTAGGTGTTCTGTTAGGATTATGCTGTTCTTTGGGTGGGGGGGGGTGACTGCTTAGGGGCTGACCACATACCAGGATATGAGCTTCACCACTGAGTTTTGGTTGTTTTGTTTTGTTTTTGGTTTTGCGAGGTAGGGTCTCACTCTGGTCCAGGCTAACCTGGAATTTACTCTGTAGTTCCAGGCTGACCTTGGAGCTCCTTCTACCTCTGCCTCTAGAGTGCTGGGATTAGAGGTGTACACTACCACACCAGGCAACCAGCACCTTTTATTACAGTTGTGCAGCACTATCATGGAAGGTGTAAGATGGTGTAGAGTGTAGTTCTGTGGTAGAACACTTCCAATGTGGGAGGATTTGGGTTTGATCCTTACCACCAAAATGGGGTATGAGAGTAGAACAAGAAAAGGAGTACGTAAGATTTCCTGGGGGCTGGATCAGTGGTAAAATGGGCTTACAAAACCTCAAAAACAAAGGGGGTGTGTGGAGTACCAGCTTAGCAGTTAAGGCATTTGCCTGCAAAACCTAAGGACAGGTTCAGTTCCCCAGTACCCAAAGATGCAAAAGGAGGCACATGCATCTGGAGTTCACTTGGAGTGGCTGAAGCCCTGGTGCCCTCATTCTCATTCTCTTTTTTTTTTTTTGGCTGAGGTAGAGTCACACCATCAAAATACTTTTGTTGTTTTTTCAAGGTAGGCTGTCACTCTAGGCTGACCTGGAATTCACTATGTAGTCTCAGGGTGGCCTTGAACTCATGGCGATCCTCCTACCTCTGCTACCACTCGAGTGCTGGTATTAAAGGCGTGCACCGCCAAGCCCGCCTCCGGCCAAGTAATTTTTAAGGTGCTGGTTGCAGGTCTGCCTGCTTCTGTTGTCTGTTATCTTGGTAAGGAAGGCCATAGGTCTAATTTGTTCACTGCTAGCTTGGTGAACAGGGCAGACACCTCCCATATTTGTGGACTAAATAAACAGCTAATACCTTCTCATAAGGATGGCAATTTGTGTAAATCTGTCATTTAGGAAGACTTTGTTCCTGTCTAAGCCTTCCGGATGTGCTCAGATCTATCAGGAGTGATTGCAGCCTTCCTGCATGGGAAGGAACATCACCTCCCTGCGAAGAACATTCCAGAAAGCCACACTTGCAGTGAGTCACAGAATATTAAAGAACCACCAGAATCTGAACAAAGATTTCATTATGTTCTTGCAGAGCCAAGGAGTCAAACATACTGTTTGCCAAGTGTGTATCAGCTGGAACATACTCTTTCTATGGAAGCATTTTTAAGACCTCAACATTCGACCAACAAATGTTCTAGAACTGGAAATGTGGCTTAAAAACAAAACAGGAGCCAGGCATGGTAGCTCACGCCTTTAATCTCAGCACTCGGGAAGCAGAGGTAGAAGGATCTCCATGAGTTCGAGGCCACCCAGAGACTGCATAGTGAATTCCAGGTCAGCCTGAGCCAGAGTGAGACCCTGCCTCAAAAAAAAAAAAAGAAAAAAAAAATCAAAATTTAGGGCTGAGCTTGGTGGCACACACCTTTAAATCCCAGCACTCGGGAGGCAGAGGTAGGAGGATCACTGTGAGTTCAAGACTACATAGTGAATTTCAGATCAGCCTGAGCTAGAGTGAGACCCTACCTCGAAAAAAAAAATCAAATATTAGGCTAATGATGGTACCAGCATGACTGTATACACACTATCTACCTAATAAAAATAATCAAATATTTTTAAAAATAAAAAGCCAGGCGTGGTGGCGCATGTCTTTAATCCCAGCACTCGGGAGGCAGAGGTAGGAGGATCACCGAGAGTTCGAGGCCACCCTGAGACTACATAGTTAATTCCAGGTCAGCCTGGACCAGAGTGAGACCCTACCTTGCAAAACCAAAAAAATAAATAAAAAATAAAAACAGACTGAGCTGGGTGTGGTGGCACATGCCTTTAATCCCAGCATTTGGGAAGCAGAGGTAGGATTGCTGTGAGTTTGAGGCCAGCCTGAGACTAGAGGCTAGAGTGAGACCCTACCTTGAAAAAAAGACAAAAAAAAAACAAACCATGGTGATCCTTCCACTTCTGTCTCCCAAATTCTGGGATTAAAGGTATGAGCCACCACGCCTAGCATATTAATTTATTTTATTTATTGGTTTATTTTTTGAAGTAGGATCTCACTCTACCCCAGGCTGAACTGGAATTATGTAGTCTCAGAGTGGCCTTGAACTCCCAGCAATCCTCCTACCTATGTCCTCCCCCTACACTAAGTGCTGGGATTAAAGGTGTGTGCCACCACACCTGGCGCATTGTTTTTGGGGGGTTGAGGTAGGGTCTCACTGTAGAACAAGCTGATTGGAAATTCACTATGTAGTCTCAGGGTGGCTTTGAGCTCATGGTGCTTCTCCTATCTCTGCCTCCCAAGTGCTGGGACTGAAGGTGTGTGCCATCACGCCTGGCTTTTTTAAAATATATTTTGTTTATTTGAGAGAGGGGAAGAGGCAGATAGAATGGGCACATCAGGACCTCCAGCCACTACAAATGATCTCCAGATGCATGCACCCCCTTGTGCATCTGGCTTAACGTGGGTCCTGGGGAACTGAACCGAGGTCCTTAGGCTTCACAGGAAAATGCCTTAACCACTAAGCCATTTCCCCAGCCTTTTTTTTTTTTGGGGGGTGTGTGTGTGTGTGTGTGTGTGTGTGTGTGTTAGGGTCTTGCTATAGCCCAGGCTAACCTAAAACATTCTCT
>PVKW010053135.1:0-12344 GCA_004027895.1 Orientallactaga bullata | reverse complement strand
CGTCTCACTCTGGTCCAGGCTGACCTGGAATTCACTCTGTAGTCTCAGGGTGGCCTTGAACTCACAGTGATCCTCCTGCCTGTGCCTCCCGAGTACTGGGATTAAAGGCATGCGCCACCACGGCCAGCTTATATATATATTTTTTAATTTGCCAGAAGAGAGAGTAGGGTGGGGAAATGTGTGCAATAGGGCTTCCTACCACTGCAAACAAACTCCTTAATGTGCCACATTGTGCATTTGGCTGTACATGGGTACTGAGGAAATTGAACCCAGGCCGTCAGGCTTTGCAAACAAGTGTCTTTAACCCCTGAGCCATCTCTCTAGTCACTCAAAATGTATATATTTTTGGTTTTTTTTAAATTTTTTTAATTATTTTTTTGGAGAGAGAGAGGGAGAGGAAGACAGGGATGGGCGCGCCAGCAGTGTCTCAGCTGCTGTGAACGAAATCCAGATGTGTGCGCCCCCTTGTGGTCAAGTGCAGCATTGCACCCTTGCGTCACTTTGCATCTGGCTAAACGTGGGACCTGGAGATTGGAACCGCTGGAGATTGGAACCAGCGTTCTTAGGCTTAGGTGGCAGGCGCCTTAACCCCTAAGCCATCTCTCCAGCTCTATATTTTTGTTTTTTTATTTGTATTTATTAAAAGCAGGGAATGAAAGTGGTGGTTCACCTCTATGATCCAGCACTCAAGAGCGAGTAGAGGCAGGAGAATCAAAACTTCAAAATTACCCTTAGTTAGCCGGGCGTGGTGGCGCACATCTTTAATCCCAGCACTCGGGAGGCAGAGGTAGGAGGATCGCCATGAGTTTAAGGCCACCGTGAGACTACATAGTGAATTCCAGGTCAGCCTGAGCTAGAGTGAGACCCTACCTTGAAAAACCAAAAAACAACAAAGTTATCCTTAGCTACTAAGTTCGATGCCAACCTAGGGAGCATGGGGAGGGGGACGCCCTCCTAGAGAGGAGACAAGTCTGACGGGAAAGCTGGAGCTGAGGAAGGTGTGCTGGAAGACAGAGGGCTTGGGAAACAGGACGGGGACAAGATGTTAGATACCGAAGCTTCGGGGGAGGGGTGGCAGGGGTCACTCTGGCTGTGGACATCGCGTGGGAACGCCTGCATAATACCACCTGTCTGTGCCCAGGCCGAGAGCTAAGCCCAGCGCATCAGTACGCCTTGGCTGGGGGTGTTTCCTTCCCGTTCTTCTGGCTGGCCGGGGCCGGCTCTGCGGTCTTCTGGGTCCTGGGTGAGTGCCAGGTCTGGGCAGGCTGGGGGACGGGAAGCAAGGCAGGAAGTGTGGCTCTGAAGTCCCCCCACCTTTGGCTTGCAGGAGCCACCCTGGTGGTTATCGGCTCCCACGCCGCCTTCCACCAGATCGAGGCCGCGGAAATGGAGGAACTGCAGATGGAGCCCGTGTGAAGTGTCCTCCAGGACCTGCTGGCCTCCCTGGCCAGTTGTCTCAACCCTGCCATATCCCATCCTGCATGGCCCTCCTGCTCAGCCCAGAGGCCTCCTCCCATCTCCAAGTCCAGGGAGGGGTTCTGCCTTTGGAAATAAAGCCCTTCCAGTCGCAGCTTAGCAAGTGCTGTCCTGGTGTTTTCTGTGGGTATGCAAGACAGTGCTGGCAATATGATGGAGACCGGGACCCTGCGCGCAGCAAAGACAATAAGCAGGATGTGGGAATCAAATATTACAAGATGTCAAATGGTTATGGGCCAAAGCGAAAGAGGTTTGTGTCGGGGAAGGGATGTCCCCAGCCAGCCCCAGATTGGGAGACTGGCTGGGACACAGGACTCTGAGCATAGCTGTTGTTAGAGCTGTGGGTTATCAAGAAGGACACAAAGCTAAATTAGGAAGAAAGAAGGCATGTGAACAACATGAACCCTGCTATGGTGGCGCATGTCTTTAATCCCAGCACTCCAAGGCAGAGGTAGGAGGAGCACTATGAGTTCGAGGCCACCCTGAGACTACATAGTGAATTCCAGGTCAGCCTGGGCTAGAGTGAGACCTTACAATAAAAACAAATAGCAACAGCAAAAAAAAGAAAGAAAGAAAGAAAGAGAGAGAGAGAAAGAAAAGAAAAGAAAAGAAAAGAAAAGAAAAGAAAAAAGGCTGGAAAAAAGATAAGCCCAGGGCCGGAGAAATTGCTCAGTGGTTAAAGGCACTTGCTTGCAAAACCTGACAGCCTGGGTTCAGTTCCCCAGGACCTCCGAAAAGCCAGACGCACAAAGTGATGCATGTGTCTGGAGGTGTTCTGCAGAGGCAGAAGACCTATTACGCCATTCTCTTTCAATCTCTCCCAGCCTCTTTCTCAAATAAATGAAAGATTAGACCTCCCCCCCCCAAAAGAAAAAAAGCTGGAGAGATGGCTTAATGGTTAAGCACTTGCCTGTGAAGCCCAAGGACCCCGGTTCAAGGCTTGATTCCCCAGGACCCACATAAACCAGATGCACATTAGAGGGTGAATGCATCTGGAGTTCCTTTGCAGTGGCTGGCGTGCCCATTCTCCCTCCCTCCCTCCCCCCCTCTCTCTCCTCTCTCTCTCTCTCTCTCTCTGTCGCTCTTAAATAAATAAATAAGACAAACCCAAGACCACTTTCTAATTTTCAGAACTCTCCAGCCGCTGTATCTTTGGCAGTGTATTCGAACCTCTACTCTCCCTTTGCTCCTAGTTAAATTACTTGTTGCTTAACTGCGTATCTTTGAGTAAGAAGTCCAGAACCTGGAAACACCCAGAGAGAGACCACTGGCACCCTCTGTGTTCGACAATTCCACACTCCCAAAGGAGGGTTGCATCCAGCATAAAGAATCCTATTTTGGGGGACTAGAGAGATGGTTTAGTGGTTAAAGGCACTTGCCTGCAAAGCCTAAGGACCCAATTTTGATTCCCCAATACCCACGTAAGCCAGATGCACAAAGTGGTACACGCGTCTGTAGTTTGTTTGCAGTGGCTAGAGGCCCTGGTGCGCCCATTCTCTCTCTTTCTCTCCCTCTCTCTCTCCCTCTCTCTCTCTCTCTCTCATAAATAAAATTAAAATTAAAAAAGAAAATGGAGCCGGCATAGTGGCGCACGCCTTTAATCCCAGCACTCAGGAGACAGAAGTAGGAGGATCACCGTGAGTTCAAGGCCACCCTGAGACTACACAGTGAATTCCAGGTCAGTCTATGCTAGAGTGAGACACTATCTCAAAAAATCAAAAAACAAAAAGAGAGAGAAAAAAAAATGGGCTGGAGAGATGATTTAGCGGTTAAGGCACATGCCTACGAAGCCTAAGGACCCAGGTTGGATTTTCAAAGTCCTACGTAAGCCAGATGCACATGGTGGCACACGCATCTGGAGTTCGTTTGCAGTGGCTAGAGGCCCTGGGGCGCCCATTCTCTCCCTCTCTCTCTCTCTCTCTGACTGTAATAAATAAATTTTTTAAAAGACAGAAAGAAAGCAGCCACGCCTTTAATCCCAGCACTTGAGAGGCAGAGGCAGGAGGACTGCAGTGAGTTTGAGTGATTGAGTGTCTGGTAAGTGCTGTGTGAGGCTCTGCGTCCAAGCAAGCACCTCTAACCATTGAGCCATCTCCCTAGCCCTGAAGCTCCGGGGTCAATCTTCTACCTCAACAGAGGAAGAGGAGGAGGAAGAGGACAAAGAATGCCTCTCTGAGTCCACGCACCAAACACACCCTCGGGGGGCCTGGCACGAGATAGGCTACAGGGAGAAAGATCAGGGAGACCCGTGCAAGCTAGGGAGATGAGGCAGGGATGTGGTGGGAAAGAAGGCATAGAAAACACAGTGATGCACGCCTTTAATCCCAGCACTCGGGAGGCAGAGGAAGGAGGATCGCCTTGAGTTCGAGGCCACCCTGAGAATACAGAGTGAATTCCAGGTCAGCCTGAGCTACAGTGAGACCCTACCTCGAAAAACAAAAAACAAACAAAAAGAATGCTTAGCCGGTTGTGGTGGTGCACGTCTGTAGGATATTGCTGAAGAGGCGGAGGCAGGTGGATCAGGAGTTCGAGGCCAGCCTGGGCTACACATTGGCGGGCCTCATGGCACAATGGCAGTGCATCTGGAGAGATGGCTCAGCGGTTAAGGAGCTTGCTTGCAAAGCGTGATAGCCAGGGTTCAATTCCCCAATACCCATGTAAAACTAGGTGCACAAAATGGCCTATGCATCTGGAGTTTGTTTTCAGTGACAAGAAGCCCTGGTGGGCCTATTCTCTATCATATATATAATATATATTCATATATATATTCTCTCATATGTACATATATATATGAGAGAGTGATGAAGCAAGCTCTGGGCATGGTGGTGCATGCCTTTAATCCCTGCATTTGGGACAGATTCAGGAGAAACCGTGACTGAGTTGCATAGGAGCTGACAGGGAGGAACCAGGCAAGACAAATTAGTTCTAGATTCCCAGATCTCTGGCCCTGTGGGGAGTCTGGGGTGGGATGGGGTGGGCTGGGGCAGGGAGTCATTGGATACAGACCGCTTCCAAAATAGGCCACCAGGGGACAGACACGAGCTTCCTACAGACTTGGTCTCAGTCGTGGAACTGGTCCTGGGAGAACGGGCCAATTGGGGGACCAGGGGGGCCGGAGTCTGAGAGGTTTAGCGTCCCCACCCCAACTTTTGGTAACAGAGGTTTTTTTTTTTTTTCTTTTTGGCCTCTATTCCACTTTCCCAGGGAAGGCTGAGATTGTGGTCCAATCTGGACTCATGGATACAATCCAGTTTACACTAGAGGCGGGCGGATGTGTGGGGTGGGATGTGACCCAGACACCTGGTTTGCAAGAGAATAAGATCACAGCTGAGCCCTGGAGACAGGTGGGCTGTTGGGATGGGGTTGGGGGCTAGAAGTTTAAGCTGGAGAGACTGGTGGTTTGTTTCTTTTGTTCTCCCGTCTGTGTGTGTGATAGAAAGAGAGAGAGAAAGAGAAAGGGAGGGAGGGAGGGAGGGGGAGGGAGGGAGAGAAGGAGAGAGGGAGGGAGGAAGAGAGAAAGGGAGGGAGGGAGGTCACATGCCTACAATGACAGTGCATGTGTGGAGGTCGGAGGACAACTTAAATATTTTATTTTTATTTATTAAAGAGAGAGAGAGAGGCAGAAAGAGAGAGACAGACAGACAGAAAGAGAGAATAGACAAGACCATCATAATAGGAGGAAAAGATGATGACATCAAAATAAAAGAGACTGATTGAGGGAGGGGATATGATGGAGAGTGGAGTTTCAAAGGGGAAAGTGGGAGGAGGGAGGGAAGTACCATGGGATATTGTCTACAATTATGGAAGTTGTCAATTTTTTTTAAATGAGAAAAAAAAAAAAAAGCTAGGTGTGGTGGTGCACGCCTTTAATCCCAGCACTCGGGAGGCAGAGGTAGGAGGATTGCTTTGAGTTCAAAGCCACCCTGAGACTATCTAGTGAATTCCAGATCACCCTGAGCTAGAGTGAGACCCTACCTCAAAAAAAAGAAAAGAAAAGAAAAGAAAAAAAGAAAGAAAGAGAGAATGGGCTGGCCAGGGCCTCCAGCCACTGCAAACAAACTCCAGACACATGTGCCACCTTGTGCATCTGGCTTACGTGGGTCCTGGGGAATGGAACCTGGGTCCTTTGGCTTTGCAGACAAGTGCCTTCACTGCTAAAGCCATCTCTCCAGCCCAGAGGACACCTTTTAGAGGTTGGTCCTTGCCTTCCACCTCATTTGCGGCAGAGTCTCTCATTCACCAACCACTCTGTGCACCAGGCTAGCTGGCCTGAAAGCTTCGGGAAATTCTCATGTCTCCGCCTCCCTTCACGCTATAGGCACACTGGGGTTATTGCCACACTTAAGTAGGTTCGGAATCCAAACTCAGGTACTCAGTTGGCTCGACAAGCACTTCATACACCCAGCGGCCCTTCCTTTTCTTGGAGACAGGATTTTTGCTCTTAGACTTGTAATTCTCCTGCCTCAGCCTCCCTAGTGCTGGAATGGTAGGCGTGTGGCCGCCACTCCTGGCTCTACAGATTCCTAATTCTAATGTTGTGTCATTGAGATACCAAGAACCGCAGCGTCACCCGGGCGTGGTGGCGCACGCCTTTCATCCCAGCACTTGGGAGGCAGAAGTAGAAGGATCACTGTGAGTTCGAGGCCACCCTGAGACTACATAATGAATTCCAGGTCACCTGGGTTAGAGTGAGACCCTACCTTGAAAAAATAAATAAATAAATAAAATAAAAAGAACAGGAGCATCTGTTGGGGGTGGTCAAGATTGGGGACCCATTTTCCCCTCAGCTTCTCCTGGAGGAACTTGAGATTGAAAGGCACAGTTTGGGGTACCAGAAACTCGAGGGCTTCACATCTCCTCAAGGGTACAGAAATGAAAGTCTGTTTCTCTATTTTGGGGACAGTGCCTATGGTCCAGTTAGCTGGGAGACAGTGACAGAATGGGAATTGGGTTGGCTTGTTCAGGGTGGAGAGTGAGACCCTGCCTGAAAAAAAAAAAAAACAATAAAACAAATTTTAAAAAATTAAAAGAGCTGGGCGTGGTGGCACACATCTTTAATCCCAACACTTGGGAGGCAGAGGTAGGAGGATCACTGTGAGTTCAAGGCCACCCTGAGACTACAGAGTGAATTCCAGGTTGGCCTGGGCTAGAGCAAGACCCTACCTTGGGAAAAAAGAAAAAGAAATAAAAAGAAAGAAAGAAAGAGAGAGAGAGAGAAAGAAAGAAAGAAAGGGAGAGAGAAAGAAGGAGGGAGGGAGGGAGGGAAGGAGGAAGGGAAAAAAGAAAAGAGAAGAGAAAAGAAGGGAAGAGAAAAATCAAGGATCTGAGGCTGGGGATGCAGCAGAGCTGGTAGAGTGTTTGCACACCACGCACCAGGTTCTGGGTTCAGGACCATGTAAACCAGGCATACTGACTCATGTCTGTAATCCTAGCAATCAAGAGTGGCGCACGCCTTTAATCCCAGCACTCGGGAGGCAGAGGTAGGAGGATTGCTGTGAGTTCAAGGCCACCCTGAGACTACATAGTTAATTCCAGGTCAGCCCGGACCAGAGTGAAACCCTACCTCAAAAAAACAAAAAAAAAAAAAAAGAGTTGGTCAGGAAGATGAGAAATTCAAGGCCCTTTTGGTTTGTGTTACATGAGACCCTGTCTCAGAAAAAAAAGAGAGGGAGGGACGGGGGTCTAGTTGGTGCCAATAGCATGTGGGGGTTCCGTTGTGTAACCTGGAACAACACAGGCGGGCTCATTGTCTAGCGTGAAGTGGCACCAACTGGGGGGGGCATGGCACACCTTTAGTTTGAGAGGGGTGTCTGCTTACCTAATTTGGGGTTAAACGCACAGTGGGTCTAGTTTTGATTTTGTTTTCTTTTCTTTCTTTCTTTTTTTTTTTTTTTTGAGATAAGGTCTCAATTTAGCCCAAGCTGACCTGGAATTCACTATGTACTCTCAAAATAGCCTTGAACTCACAGTGATCCTCCTATCTCTCTGCCTCCCAAGTGCTGGGATTAAAAGCATGCACCATTGTATCCAGCTTAATTTCCTTTAATTAAAAAAAAATTATTGTTTTTTCTTTCTACCTTTCTTTCTTTTTTTTTATTATTTTTTTTATTTTTTGAGGTAGAGTTTTGTTCTAGCTCAGGCTGACCTGGAATTCACTATGAAGCCTCAGGGTGGCCTTGAACTCATGGCAATCCTCTGCTTCCTGAGACCTGGGAGAGAGAGAGAAGGAAAGAGAGAGAATGGACGTGCCAGGACCTACAGCCACTGCAAACAAATTCCAGATGCGCCACCTTGTGCATCTGGTTTACGTGGGTCCTGGCACGGGAACTGAACCTCCATCCTTTGGCTTTGCAGGCAAGCAACTGCTAAGCCATCTCTCCAGCCCTGTTTTGTTTGTCAAGGTAGGGTCTCACTCTAGCCCAGGCTGACATGGAATTCACTCTGTAGTCTCAGGGTGGCCTCGAACTCACCGTGATCCTCCTACCTCTGCCTCCCGAGTGCTGGGATTAAAGGCACGCGCCAACACTCCCGGCAGAAATTCTTAATATTTTTTTTGTTTATTTATTAGCAACAGGCAGAGAGAAAGAGGCAGAGAGAGAGAGAGAGAATGGGCACACCAGGGCTTCCAGTCACTGCAAACTCCAGATGCATGCGCCACCTTGTATAACTGGCTTACGTGGGTCCTGGGGAATTGCGTCTCAAACCAGGTCCTTAGACTTCACAGGCAAGCGCTTAACCGCTAAACCACCTCTCCAGCCCCCGGCTGAAATTCTTTACTTTTTTTTTAAACATATATATTTTCATTTATTTACTACAGAGAAAGAGAAACAGACAGAGTATGGGTATGCCAGGGCCTCCTATCACTGAAAACTAACTCCAGACACATGTCATTTTCACTTTGCACACCTGATTTATGTGGGTAACGGGAAATCCAACCCAGGCTGTCAGGCTTTTCAAGCAAGTGCCTTTAATGGCTTTAACAGCGTAGATCTTGTCTAGCACGTACAAAGCCCTGAGTTCCATCGTCATCACATCATAAAACCAGATGAGGTGGTGGCACATGCCTTTAAACCCAACACTCAAGATAGACTGATGATGTAGGAGAATCACCATGAGTCTAAGGTCAGTCTGAGCTACAGTGAGACCGTGCTTGAAAACAGTTTTAAAAAAATAGGGAGGGCTGGAGAGATGGCTTAGTGGTTAAGGCGCCTGCCTCCTAAGCCTAAGAACGCTGGTTCCAATCTCCAGCGGTTCCAATCTCCAGGTCCCACGTTTAGCCAGATGCAAAGTGACGCAAGGACGCAATGCCGCACTTGACCACAAGGGGGCGCACACATCTGGATTTCGTTCTCAGCAGCTGAGACACTGCTGATGCGCCCATCTCTGTCTGTCTCCCTCTCCCTCTCTGTCTGTCTCTGTGTCTCTCTCCAAAAATAAATAAAATAATAATAATAATAATTTTAAAAATAGGGCTGGGGCTGTTTAAAAATAGGGCTGAGATGGTTTAGCTGTTAAGGCGCCTGCCTACTAAGCCTAAGAGTGCTGGTTCCAATCTCCACGTCCCACGTTTAGCCAGATGCAAAGTGACGCAGGGGCGTAATGCTGCACTTGACCACAAGGGGGCGCACACATCTGGATTTAGTTCACAGCAGCTGAGAGACTGCTGGCGCGTCCATCTCTATCTGTCTCCCTCTCCCTCTCTCTCTGTCTGTCTCTCTCTGTGTCTCTCTCCAAAAATAAAAAATAAAAAAAACAGGGCTGGAGAGATGGCTCAGCAATTAAGGCACTTACCTGCAAAGCCAAATAACCCAGATTCAATGCCCCAGGACCCACATAAAGCCAGATGCACAGTGACACATGCTCCTGGAATTCGTTTGCAGTGGCTAAAGGCCTTGGCACACCCATTCTTTCTCTCTCAAATTAATAAAAACAAAATATTGACAAAAACAGGGCTGAGCTGGGCATGGTGGCAGCAGCCTTTAATCCCAGCACTTGGAAGGCAGAGGTAGGAGGACTGACATGTGTTCAAGGCCACCCTGAGACTACAGAGTGAATTCGGGTCAGCCTTGAGTAACATGAGACCCTACCTCAAAAAACAAAAACAAAAACAAAAACAAAAAAAAAGAGGAGAGCCGGGCGTGGTGGCGCACGCCTTTAATCCCAGCACTCGGGAGGCAGAGGTAGGAGGATCGCCATGAGTTCGAGGCCACCCTGAGACTACATAGTGAATTCTAGGTCAGCCTGGACTAGAGTGAAACCCTACCTTGAAAAACCAAAAAAAAAAAAAAACAAAAAAACAAAAAACCACGGAGGAGGAGGAAACAGGGCTGGGCTGGAGAGACGGCTCAATGGTTAAAGGTGCTTGTTTGCAAAGCCTTCCAAACCCAGGTTCAGTTCCCCAGCACCCAAGTCAACCAGACCCACATGCATCAGGTGTTCATTTACAGTGGCAAGAGCCGTGGTGCGCCCATATTCTCTCTTTCTTTCTCTCTCAAATACATAAATATATATCCCAGCACTTGGGAGGTAGAGCAGAGGTAGTAGTGTCCATGAGTTCAAGGCCAGCCTTGGCTCTACATAGTGAATTCCAGATCAGCCTGGGCTAGAGTGAGACCCTACCTCAAAAACTCAAAAATAAACAAACAATAAACTAGGGACGGAGCTTGTCTGCAAAACCTAAGGTCCCAGCCGGGCGTGGTGGCACACGCCTTTAATCCCAGCACTCAGGAGGCAGAGATAGGAGGATTGCCGAGAGTTCGAGGCCACCCTGAGACTACGTAGTTAATTCCAGGTCAGCCTGGGCCAGAGAGAGACCCTACCTCGAAAAACCAAAAAAAAAAAAAAAAAAAAAAACCTAAGGTCCCAAGTTCGATTCCCCAGTACCCATGTAACCCCAGATACACAAAGAGGCACATGTGCCTGCAGTTCCTTTGCAGTGGCTAGAAGCCCTGGCTCCCAGCCCCCCACTCTCTTCCTCTCTCTACTCTTCCAAGGTAGGGTCTCACTCTAACCCAGGTTGACCTCAAATAAGTCACTATGTAGTCTCAGGCTGGCCTTGAACTCACAGTGATCCTCCCACCTCTGCCTTCCATGTGCTGGGATTAAAGGCGTGTGCCACCATGCCCACCAAATAAAATATTTTAAAAGTGCTTATTTTAAACCAGGCATGGTGGCACACATCTTTAACCTCAGCATTTAGGAGGCAGAGGTAGGAGGATCACTGTGAGTTACAAGCAATCCTGAGACTACATAGTGAATTCCAGATCAGCCTGGGCTAGAGTAAAACCCTACCTCAAAAAAACAAAACAAAAAAAAGTACTTATTTAAAAAAAAATTTTTTAAATATTTTTATTTATTTTTGGAGAGAGACACAGAGAGAGACACAGAGAGAGGGAGACAGATAGAAATGGGCACGCCAGCAGTGTCTCAGCTGCTGTGAATGAAATCCAGATGTGTGCGCCCCCTTGTGGTCAAGTGCGGCATTGCACCCTTGCATCACTTTGCATCTGGCTAAACGTGGGACCTGGAGATTGGAACCGCTGGAGATTGGAACTAGCGTTCTTAGGCTTAGGAGGCAGGCGCCTTAACCGCTAAGCCATCTCTACAGCTCAAAAGTACTTATTTTTAAAAAATAAAATAGGGAGCTGGGCGTGGTGGCGCATGTGTTTAATCCCAGCACTTGGGAGGCAGAGGTAGGAGGATCGCCATGAATTCGAGGCCACCCTGAGACTACAGAGTGAATTCCAGGTCAGCCGGGGCTAGAGTGAGACCCTATCTCCAAAATACCAAAAATAAATAAATAAATAAATAAATAAATAAATAAATAAATAAATAATAAAATAGGGGCTAGAGAGATGGCCCATATATCTGCCTCCTTCTCTCTCTCTCAAATAAATAAAACCATTTAAATTAAAAAACTTAAGACGCGTGCGCAGAGGGCCTGGGCAGCTGCCCGTCAAAGTTTGACTCAAAAAAAAAAAAAACTCGTTTGTTTTGTTTTGTTTTTGTGGGTTTTGGTTTTTTTTTTTTTTTTCAAGGTAGGGTCTCACTCTGGCCCAGGCTGACCTGGAATTAACTATGTAGTCTCAGGGTGGCCTCGAACTCTCAGCGATCCTCCTACCTCTGCCTCCCTAGTGCTGGGATTAAAGGCGTGTGCCACCACGCCCAGCTTTTTTGTGTGTGTTTTTTTTTGTTTTGTTTTGTTTTGTTTTGTTTTGTTTTGTTTTGTTTTTTGAGGTAGGGTCTCACTCTGGTCCAGGCTGACCTGGAATTAACTATGTAGTCTCAGGGTGGCCTCGAACTCTTGGCGATCTTCCTACTTCTGCCTGCCGAGCGCTGGGATTAAAGGCATGCACCACCACACCCAGGTTAAAATATATTTTAAAGGGCTGGAGAAATTGCTCAGTAGTTAAAGGCAATTGCCTGCAAAATCTGTCTAGTCCGATTCCCCAGTACCCACATAAAACCAGATGCAGAAAGTGGCAAATGTATCTGGAGTTCATTTTCAGTAACAGCAGCCCCTGGCTCATGCGCGCTCTCTCTCTCTTTCTCTCTCTCAGATTTATTTATTTATTTATTTATTTATTTATTTATTTATTTATTTATTTATTTGAGAGAGAGACAAAGAGAAAAAGAAGCAGATAAAGAGAATGGGCGCTCCAGGGCCTCCAGCCACTGCAGTCGAACTCCAGATGCATGCGCCACCTTGTACATCTGGTTTACGTGGGTTCTGGGGAGTAGAAACTGGGTCCTCGGGCTTTGCATGCAAGCTTCTTAACTGCTAAGCCATTTCTCCAGCCCAATATTATTTTTTTGTTTGTTTGTTTGTTTGTTTGTTTTTGAGGGAGGGTTTCACTCTGGTCCAGGCT
>PVKW010053134.1:0-12361 GCA_004027895.1 Orientallactaga bullata | reverse complement strand
TTCCATCTCTGATGGATTTATTTTTATAAAACAGTTTTACAACATGCCAGTCTTGCTAAATTGAGTATAAGGAGTGTAATTGAGCAAGTCAAAATTGCCTGAGTGGGATTTAAAGTTTAAATGTTGTACAGTGCTCACATCAGGCCTGTTTCTCCAGCCAGCATTGAAGAGCCCCATTGGCCACACCTCCTGGCCACGCCTCCCCACCCTGAAAAATATCTCTTTGACTGGAAAGTTCAGTGGGGAGTTGACCATGAGTGAGCCCTGTCTTAGTGTTTCTTTAGAAGGACACATCAAAAATAGAAAATCATGTTAGGAAATCTAGATTTGGAGCTCTTTTTTTAAATTTTTTAATTTTTGGAGAGAGAGACAGAGGGAGAGGAAGACAGAGATGGGCGCGCCAGCAGTCTCTCAACTGCTGTGAACGAAATCCAGATGTGTGCGCCCCCTTGTGGTCAAGTGCGGCATTGCGCCCTTGTGTCACTTTGCATCTGGCTAAACATGGGACCTGGAGATTGGAACCTGGTTCTTAGGCTTAGCAGGCAGGCGCCTTAACCACTAAGCCATCTCTCCAGCCCTGGAGCTCTTTTTTTATTATTATTATCTGTGTGTGTGTCACATGCATGCATGCATGTGTGCTTCGAGGACAATGTCTAGTGTCAGCTCTTGCCTTCCACCTTGTTTGAGGTTCATGGCTGCTAATGCCTTTTTCTCCCATCTTATCACAGGAGGGCTGTAATTACAGAAGCTTGCTACTGGGTCCCATCTTTATGTGGGAGCTAGGATCCAGACATAGGTCATCACACGTGTGCAGCAGACTCTACCCACTGAGCCATCTCCTAAGCTCCTCCTCTTTTGGCATGTGTATGTTACATGTGCTCTGTCATGTATGCACAGGTGTGTGTGTGTGTGTGTGTGTGTGTGTGTGTGTGCAGATGTCAGCACCCCATGTGGGAACTTGTGGAGGTCAGAGGAGACCATTGGGTGCCCTTCTCTTACTGCCCATCAGCACATTTCTTTCCTTGGACAGGTCTCTCCCTCAACCCAGAGCTGCTGTATGTCAGCAAGTCTCTGGTCTCTGCCTCCGTAGACTCGAGTTACCGATATGTGTGGCCATATCCAGCTTTTAAATTTTGATTTATTTATTTATTTATTTGAGAGAGAGAGAAAGAATGGGCACATCAGGGCCTCCAGCTACTACAAACTCCAGATGCATGCACCACCTTGCATATCTGGCTTACATGGGTCCTGGGGAATTGAACCCTAGTCCTTAGGCTTTGCAGGCAAACACCTTAACCACTAAGCAATCTTTCCAGCCCCATGTCCAGCTTTTTTATGTGGGTTGTGGTTAACTTGGCAGAATCTGGCCAAGGCTGTCATGCTTAAGTGGCAGGTGCTCTTAACTGCCCAGTCTCTCTTATTTCTTTAAGTTATCTTTGTGCATGTGTGCACTGTACGTGATGCCTGTGGGGATTGAGTGTTTCTTCAGGAATAGGAAGTTTACGCCAAGTTGGGTCCATATTCCCTCAGCGCCACCCTATGGTGGACTGACTACAGCTATCCCTGCGGGTCGGTCTTGCTCTTTCCACACTGCCCCAGTCTGCACTGCTCCCCAGTGTCCCTCACACCAGGCCACCTCACTCATTCCACACAAGACACCCTGCCCCGCTGGCAGTCCTGGAGTGTGCTTCCTGATTTGGGCTCAGTTTGTCATCTTGGTTGCAGGGTGTTGGATTCGGTCATAGCTGAACACTCTTCTAGAAAACTCCAAACTCGCTGGTTGTGGTGGCGCATGCCTTTAATCCCAGCACTCGGGAGGCAGAGGTAGGAGGATCGCCATGAGTTCAAGGCCACCCTGAGACTACATAGTGAGTTCCAGGTCAGCCTGGGCTAGAGTGAGACCCTATCTCGTAAAAACAAAACAAACAAACAAAACAAACTCCAAACTTCCTCAGGTCAGAGCATGTGGAAGTGGGCAGGGCATCCCATCAAATTTATTTTAGGTGTTTCATATGATACAAACACAGGTCGTGCCTTATCTGTGAGCATAAAATAATACTGAACAAGGACAGGAGGTTTGAAATCCACGTGTGCGTGTTTGTGTATGTGGTGAATGTCTGTGACTTTTGTCCTGACTGGGAAACTAAATGGATTTTATTTTACACTTCATTATTCTTATTTAAATAAATTGGAGGCAGGGCTGGAGAGATGGCTCAGAGAGGTTAAAGGCACTTGCTTGCAAAGCCTGACAGCCCAGGTTCGATACTCCAGTATCCATAATGCGTAATCCAGATGCATAAAGTGGGGTGCATATTCATTTAGAGTGGCAGGAGGTCCTGATATGCCCATACTCTCTCTTTCTCCCAAATAAATAAATAAATGAATAAGTACTTCAAAAATAAGTTGAGGTTTGGAGCTCATCAAATTCAGAGCTGTCACGAAGATAGGTTGCTTTGTTGGTGGAACCATCTTAACTGGGCACCAGCCTCTCCCCATGGCTGAGTGCCCAGAGCTGAGGTCCTGACACACATGCTGGGGAAGTAAATTCATTGATTTAGAATGAAGTCACCTCTGAATGCCATTTTTCTGTAGCAGAGTGACTCAGAAAAACAAACAAAAGAATCATTAGACTTTCTGATCATTTTTATAAAACCAGCTTCTTTTTTTAAAAGTCAGTTGTCCTTTGGTGGTGGTTAATGTTGGGACAGATCCTCTAGTGTGACTGGCAGACCAAAGTCATTGATCTTTAGCCTCCTCCTTTCTGTCCCTGGGCTTTGCTGTGAGGCCCTCAAGGGCAGGTACTGCCTGACTTCTTTGGGGATTCTGGATGTTTCTCCTTCCCACGCAAACTCTGAACCAGCCAAAAAGCAAGTAAAAGCAGCTGGGAGATATAGCCAGGTTCTTATGAGAAGTGGAGTGGGAGCTGACTGTGTCTCTGACAGAGGACACTGTGGGGCTAGGGATGCCATATGCTGAGAGCAGTGTAGTGGGAGCAGAGCACTCTGACCTTCTGACCTGGAGGAGCTCAGGCCTGCTGACCCTCAGACCCACAGCCTGTTCCTTCCTGGCCTCTGCTCAGCCTGGCCAGGACCAGCTACCCCTCCCCCTTTGTGGCTAGGTCCTGCTTAGAGCATGTCTCACATGCATGCACATCTGTCTGTCCCTGCCCTTGTTCTGCCCATGTAGTATCTGTCTACCAACTGCGTGGTTTTAGAACTTGGAGCTTGAAGGTGACTTTGCTTAACTTCCTGTTCCTCTGAGCAGTAGAGGCACTCTAGGAAAAGCCCTGAACATCTCTGAGCTTATGTAAACTGTAATTGCAGTGTTCATTTTCCATGGCTACATAAGAAGCCACCCACATTTAGCCATTTCAGAAAGCACACCTAAGATCTGCTAGGGTCCGCAGCCAGGAGGCCTGGAGGGGTTCAGCTGAGACCTCTTCTCCAGGGCTTGGAAGTATTCCTCCTCCTCTGGAGCTCAGGAGCCCAGCCTGAGCTGTGGGCAGAATTCATTTCCTTGTATGGTAAGACTGGGGTCCTTGGTTTCTGCTCTATGGACAATCCACAGCAAGGCCAGCAGATGAGAGCCTGTCTCTTTAAGGAATCTCATCTGATAAAGCCAGGCCCACCCAGGATGAGCTCTTTCCTCCTAATTAATTCATCAAGATACCTTCATCTTTGCCATATAAATTAACCTAATCCCAGGAGTGACTCTGACATTATTCAGATTTGTACGCACTTGCAGGGATAGGAGTTTACCTGAGACGTACCATGGGGCAAGGAACCCTGGGTCCCATGTACCCACAAGAGGTGAAGAGCAGCTTGTTCCTGGGGAGCGTCCTGGCCACTCCAGAGCTCCACAGGGCTATTCCTGCTTCAGTGCAAGGGCAGCCAGGTACCACCGTGTCTCAGCCCTCTGCCTCCTTACCCAGAGGAGCTCAGCTCGGGCCTAACTGCCGGCCGGCGTTGTCCTCTTCACTGGGGCTGAAAAGGAAAGATGATGGGAATGATCATGAGAGTCCCCTGTTTTGCAGGCTCCTTTTAAGCCATTTGATTTGCAGATTTGCACCCCTGTGAACTTTCTGCTCTACAACTGTTCTGGGAGAACAGTCAGATAACCGGGACTGGGAAGAAAATCTTTCAGGATCTGGCAGATGCATTGTCAGCTCCATGGAAGTGTGTTCTGGTGTTCTGTTACATGCCTGTGTGCCTTCATGTGGCCATGTGTGCACACAGATACACATGTGCTGTTATGTGTTCATGTGTGTACACATTGCATACATATACGTCTGCAGAAGCGCACATGTACATGTACCATGACACAGTGTGTGCGTGCACTGTATGTTTTGAGTATGTATTGTTGCATCATTTCTGCGTGCATGTGTGCACACATGAGGGGTGCACATACACCTTCGGAATGTCTGTCTCTCATGGGCTCCCTCTTCTTTCCACAGTCAGCCACAGAGTGCAGCAGCCTTCTGCGGACGCTGCACGGCCTGGAGCAGGACCGCTTGCAGAGCTCCCTTGCTTTGCACCAAGAAGAGGATTTTGCTCAGGCACGCAGGCAGTTGGCTGTTTTCCAGAGGAACGAGCTGCATGGAATCTTCTTTAGCCAAATACAGAGTGCGGTTGGCAAAGGGGAGCTGAAGCCTGAGGCAGCGCAAATGCTTCTGAACAACTACTCCAAGACACAGGTGATGCTTCCGGTCAGGCTCCCCT
Source organism: Orientallactaga bullata (assembly GCA_004027895.1). Taxonomy (NCBI): domain Eukaryota; kingdom Metazoa; phylum Chordata; class Mammalia; order Rodentia; family Dipodidae; genus Orientallactaga; species Orientallactaga bullata. The sequence goes on along the minus strand of PVKW010053134.1, from coordinate 7,643 downwards.
GTGAAGTGGAATTTTCTAAACCTCCAGAGGCGCTCTCCCTCCCAGAGTCAAGTCCTGTCGCTCCTTTTGTGCTGTGCACTAGAGATCTGACGTTGTCATCCTTCTGGTGTGGAGTGGGCTTCTGGTGTGCAGGGCAGTTGGCGGCTTGCAGCCCACGCGTGGGCTCTGGCTGCCCTGGATGGATTGCAGTTCTTTCTCCATTAACTGTGTGTACTTGTGCGAGTTCACCAAGCCCTGAGCTTCCGTTTCCTCTCCTGGGAAACTGACCTCATTAAGTACTCACACACATGGGCACAATGAGTTGATTCATGACAAATCAGTGCTTGGCCCAAGATGTATATGTATGTGTGTGTGTGTGTATAATTTAATTTTTTATTTTTATTTATTTTTGTTCTTGGTTTTTCGAGGTAGGGTCTCACTCTGGTCCAGGCTGACCTGGAATTCACTATGTAGTCTCAGGGTGGCCTTGAACTCACGGCGATCCTCCTACCTCTGCCTCCCGAGTGCTGGGATTAAAGGCGTGCACCACCACGCCCGGCTTAATTTAATTTTTTTCTACACATATACCTATACATACACACACACACATATATATATCTTACACATATACATGTACTAGTGTATACATAAGCCATATAGATGTGGTAAAAAGTAACTAGATAACACACCTAAGTGTGTGTTTGTGTGTGTATACAGTCATGTGTAGACAGTACTAGGATCTCTTTCTAGATAGGCCTGGGTGGATCAGTGTGGTTTTTGTGCATAAGCGTGAGTATATGAAGATTATTCATCCACACTGGATCAATTCCTAGCTGATAGTGAAAATGTTTGCTCTGAGTGTGTCAGGATTGCTGGGGATCTTCTCCTGAGGCCTTTGTGAGGCATTTTCTAGCCCTGTGCACACACACAGCAGAATCACTGGCTTCTTCACATGGCTGCCGGGTTTGGTCAGTGCTGACATTATGGTTATGAGAAAGGCTTGTCATTGTTTAGAAAGGCTGCCTCTTCTAGCTTATGAGCTGGTGTCTTTGACTGACATTAGAGGATCTGGGGCAGCAGTGGGCCAACTCAGGTGCCAGGGTGTCATTTATTCCTTTGGGGCCAGAATGCTATTCTCTTCATAAATTGGGATGCCTGGTCCCTGAGCAATGTGTTTTTCTGATGTAGCAGTCACTGGCAATTCAGTTTTACCTGTGTATGAAAATCCTCCCAGAAGGTTAGCTTGCTGATATTTCCCCCCTTTGCACCGGAAGCACAGGCTCCACCCCCAGAGGATGCACTGAGTCCATCCCAGGGGAGCCATGGTGTGTGGCCAGCTCCGTTCCTGCCTGGGCCAGAGCAGTGGTGAGGCTTATATTGTAACAATGGGGAGCTGCAGGCATGTCCCAATGAGGAGGCCACGTGACCCTGGGCAAAGACAGCCGAAGCTGGCCTGCCAACCTTCAGCTTCTGATTGGGAGTCCTGGCAGAGGCCAGGCCAGCTGGGATGACATGATGTAGGGCATCCAAGAGGGGAGAAGCCATCACCCTGAACTTGTTGGGAAGTGAGCGAGGCAGTCTCTCCTCTCCCTACCCCACACATAAAGAGAGCACACCAGCCCCTCCATTATGACACAATTTTCCCACTAACATCTGTGATGGTGAAGGGTTCAGACATCACATAGATTTTAACAACTCTTCTGGTTTCTTGACTCCCATGATGGGCAGTGATGACTCTCAGTGTCCCACGCTGAGGAGGAGCACACACCATTGTTAACAGTACGTGACGTGATGAAAGAGATGACAGCGTGATGACCCCAGTGCTGTGTGCAGACGGTGCTGTCAGAGCGTCAGAGCGTTCGGAGCCAGCGCCTCACTCCCTCACTGCGCAGCTCCTGAACCCAGCCCTGTGGAGGATACATGGAGACGTTGCTGTGAGGATCCGAGCCCGCTCACTCTGGTGCCTGAATGTTCAGGAAAAGGCAGTGCTCCATGCTGCCTGACCGCCCAGCTTGCTGGACTGTTTCTATCCTCACGGTTAAAATGTGGAGTGTGGCCTATGCGGAAGGGAGACTGTCCACACACCACAGGTTTCTCATAGGCTAATCCATGTGCAGACATTGTGTCCACAGATGGGAGAAAGGACGCAGTGCCAGCTACTGGGCTGATCAAAGTAGGCCACTGTCATTACTGTGCTGTCTGTGACAGCTGGATGTGGTGGCAGGCAGCCCACCATGATGGGAGAGCCCAGGCACCAGACCCAGATTGCTGACTTCGGATCCCTGCTCAGCCAGCCATTCCTGTACTGTGATACTCAGCTTCCTCATCTGTAAAGTAGGAATAATAATGCTTTCCCTGACTAAGTGAGTGGGCCTGGAAAGCTCTTGGCCCAGGGCTAGTCTCAGAGGACTATGGCGTGACTCCTACTGTGACTCTCTGGGTTTGTGTGGGTTTCCTCTCCCTGCAGATTAGGGGAGCAGCTGCTCTTTGTACCCGCCCTGCCTGTCCTGTCTCGTCTACCACCCCTGGGGATCATCTGGATGGTCTGGAGCACAGTGCTATAGGAAAGCTTGGGTACAGGAGACTGATGGACTGGATGACGTGTGACCTTTGGCAGGGCATGTTCCAAAGCTCTCATGTTATTGTACATAACTTCCCTGTAAGCCTGGGTTAGAGGCAGAGAAGTTCAAGGTGTTAACCCAATGCTCACCCTGTGTATTTTCATCTGAAAGGTGAAACTCTGATCAGACCCACTAATTATTTTTTAAACAGGAGAATGTGGAGGAGCTCATGGACTTCTTCCAAGCCACCAAGAGGTACCATCTCAGCAAGAGGTTTGGCCACCGGGAGTACTTGGTCCAGAGCCTTCAGGCCACAGAGACCCGTTTGCAAGAGCTTCTGAGCATTGCAGCCAATCAGCTGACAAACCTCATCCACAAACATGAGAGGTAAGCTGCAGGGCCCCATGAGGGAGGCAGATCCCCTGCCGGGTACAGTATATATAGTGGTGTTTGGCGGGGGAGTGTGGTGTGCAGTTGTGATCCTGTGCACATGTATGCAGAAGCCAGAGAACAATGTCAGGTGACCTCTCTTCATGGTTTCCTTGAGACAGAGTCTCTCATTCTGAACCTGAATCTGCCAGGATTGTTTTCCGCTGGCCAGACTGTCTGATCAGTAACCCCAGTGATTCTCTTGGCTTCACCCTCACCCCCGCAGGACTGGGGTTATAGACATGGGTGGCCATGGTCATCTTTTTACGTGGGTGCTGGGGATCGAACTCAGGCCCTCATGCTTCCACAGCAAACACTCCGACCTGCTGAATGATCTCCCCAGCCCCTCACTGAGTTCTTAAAAAGAATTCCTTACTTATGAAAGTCTTGGTAGCATATACTTTGAAAGCATGCATGGTAGTCAAGATGGCCGTCTAATGATCTCCAGGTCCTCACCATGCCATTTAGCTTCCACAGTCCTAACTCATGGCTTATCACATTGTGGCTTTGTGTTGATACCTTGGATTGCTTGTTGAGCAAACTTGCAGGTACGTTTTCTGGAGAAATCACTGAAAGAGGCTCACATTGGCCGTGTGAGACATGGGACAGCCCATTTCCCCTGGGCGTCAGTACTCGCAGGTGTAGCACTTGCCCTTTGCATTTAGTATAAGTGACACTGAGGCTTGCCTTGGGCTTGAGGGGATTTTCTCAGCAGCACTGGGGAACCACGAGTAAGTAATTGGATGGACAAAGGTGGCAGAGGTGTCAGAAGCGCCATCCCCTGTCCAGACCCAGCTGCTTTGAGGCAGCTCCCTTGTAAACAGTGAACTGTGCTCTCTAGGTCTGCAGAAACTCTAGAGTGAGTGGGGACATAATGCTCCTCCCTCCCAAGAATGTGTTCTACACTTTAGGGAATATTATTAGGACTTGGCAGCTTCCTTCTTTGTTTAATAAAGCTTCAGTAAGGTGCAAATTATGCAAGCACCCCCCACCTCGAGATGCTACAGGATTCATCACTGCACTGTGCTTGGCATTGCTGATTAATTTGCACTGAAGTGAGAGGAACTGCTTCTTGTCTCAGCCTGGCCTACGTGGTTGCCAGAGAACACTATCTCACTTCTTACATTTGAATTCTACTTTTAAAGGACCAGCACAGGCCAACATTTCTGCAACATCTGTCTGCTGTCCTTCTACTTGTCCATTGCTTTGGGAAGCCTCCACTGAGGATCTACCCCATGCTGAGCTAGGGTCACAGCCCAGGCATGCAGACAGACCAGGGATAATTGTGGTGGTGCAAGCAGCTTGCATCTGTCGGGGCTGTCAGATAAACAGATCCAACAGGACAGGAATAAGGAGATAGAGTGTAGGAAGTGGGTCACATGATCACAGAGGCTGGGACAGCTGAGAACCCTAGGCCAACGATCTGTTGGAGATGAGTTCATTTTTTAATTTTTAAATTTTTTAAAATTTTTTATTTTTGGAGAGAGACACAGAGAGACAGACAGAGAGGGTGAGGGAGACAGATAGAGATGGGCGCGCCAGCAGTCTCTCAGCTGCTGTGAACAAAATCCAGATGCATGCACCCCCTTGTGGTCAAGTGCAGCATTGCGCCCTTGCGTCACTTTGCATCTGGCTAACCGTGGGACCTGGAGATGGGAACCGGGTTTTTAGGCTTAGGAGGCAGGCGCCTTAACCGCTAAGCCATCTCTCCAGCCCGGAGCTGAGTTCATGAACCCAGACCTGAAGACCACAGAACTCTAGGAGCTGAGGCATAAACCCAGGCCTGAGGGCCACAGAATCCTATGCACTGAGGAATGAACCCCAGCCCCAGGGCAGAGAACCCTAGGAGCTGTGGCAGGAACCCACGCCTGAAGAGCACAGAACTCTAGGAGCCGAGGCATAAACATGCCAGACTTGAGGTCGCAGAACGCTATGGGCTGAGGCGTGAATCCTAGCTAGGACGCAGAAGATAAAGATTTCCCACCATAAGCTGGGAGGCTGAAACAAAGTGGCTGAGTCTGACTTCCTCTGACTTTGTCCTACTGAGGACCTCAGCATGTTGGGAGGCGTCTGTCAGCTTTGTCACTTGGAACCTGGGAAGGCCAAGGCTGAGGGCTACTTCTGCTGAGGGCCTCCTGCTGCATCAGAACATGGCAGAAAGCATCCTGTGGTTTGAAACCAGGAAAGAGGGCCAGGCCCCACCTTTCTCAACTGAACCACTCGTGCCACAGTGACATTAATCATCTTTTTTTTTTTTGGTTTTTCGGTTTTTCGAGGTAGGGTCTCACTCTGGCCCAGGCTGACCTGGAATTAACTATGTAGTCTCAGGGTGGCCTTGAACTCATGGCAATCCTCCTACCTCTGCCTCCCAAGTGCTGGGATTAAAGGCATGCGCCACCACGCCCGGCTTCTCTTTTTATTATTACTTTTTCAGTCAGCATATAAAGGGGTGGGTTTCACCGTGGCGTTGTCATGTATACACATCTGTATACTTGGTTCCCCCGTCCCCCCTCACTACTTTCCCTGTCCCTCTTCCTCTCTTGCTGGTCCTCTTTCTTCTCCCTTCTGCTGAATGTCATCACTCTTGATGTCAACATGAGTGTTGGAAAGAATATACAGACCATAGTGTGAATTTCCCCTATTCACATGCTGATGTCATCGAATCACCATCTCAGATGTCCGCAGAAGCCCTCTGTGGTGAGTGAGGCCCCATCACATGTGCCATCACCCAGACTGAGTCCCACAGTGCCCTCTTTGACATTGTCTACTCGTGACACCAGATTCCTGATCTCGCCCTCCTCTTGGGAAGTTCTCTTCATGCCTCACTGGTCCCGTAGACCTCACTGCCTCCCAGTACTCCTGCTGGCTTCTATACTAACAGACCTGCCTGAGTTCTCTCCATGCCCCACCCCCATCCCCTTGTAATGGGGTGCTAGGGGTCCAGGAAAGTCCTTGAGCCCCAAACCCTAGGTTCATTTCTAATTTTAGTCAAAGAATTGAATAAAAAAGAAGACTGAGAAGGATAATGATTAAATTATATTTTTTGAGGGAAGTACAGAGCCAAGGAAAGGTACCCATGTGGCTAGAGATCCCATGTGGAAGACCTAGAAAAAAGACATAGAAAGAAAAGAGAAAAGAAGGTTCAAGAAGCTCCTGCCATGTGGGAGCTAGAGGGAATAAAGGAGCTCATGTGGTGAGTAAGGGCTAGGTGGCCCTCCCAGATGGGCCCAGCCAAGGGGAGAACTCCACAGCTGGAAGTTTCCAAGTGGTCAGAGAGCCTGCCTTCTCCTTGCAAAGATATTTATAAACTTATAGTGGTGAGCTGTCTTCTGGCTCAGGTGTGCCAGAGGGACAGCTGGTTGGTTTGGGCTAGGGGCTGTCTCAGGAACAAGCTAGCCTTGACACCAAGTTTTGGGAGCTGAAGTTGACCAACCATAGTGCTTAAATCTCATGAAAGACCTCCCTCCCAGGAGGGGTCCTGGTTGTTTGTGGAAAAGAGATCTAGGGAACTAGACAAGAGATAAGAAGTCAGATCATATTGATTTTTAGCAAGTGTAAACTTTCCTGTCTTTTTTACTTTCAGGGGTCCAATCACCCAAACTGTACCCCCTTTTACCCTGGGACCCTGACCTCACTCCGCTGGTCTAGTTGTGTCTCAGTTGCAGCTTCCCTTCCTGCAGCATGGAACATTTTCAGATTCAAGCAGACATGAGCTGTGTATCCAGGCATGGCCACTGTCAAGCCTGAGGTGGGTTGGGAATCTACATTCTCTGGCTTTTCAACTTTTCTGTCCAGAGCAGGGTACTTGGATGAAGATCAGATGGAAATGCTGTTGGAACGTACTCAGACAGAAGTCTTTTCTATAAAACAGAAGTTGGACAATGACCTAAAGCAGGAAAAGAAAAAACTCCACCAAAAATTAATAACTAAGAGAAGACGAGAGCTGCTGCAAAAGGTATATAAGGCATTGTGTGTGTTCTAGCCTGCATTCATTAGCACATGATGATTGCACCATTATCACCATCAGGGCTTGATTGATGTGTGGATTCCACAGTACAGGAGAGATTTGTAGTGGACTAGTCATGTCTTCATGACAAGAGAAAGAGTCTGGTTGAGACAGGGCGATGGTAGGTACTATGCTGAGTGTGGTATGAAAGACAGCTTCATTTATCCCTTACAGTAACCCTATAAGGAAGATAATCCCATTCACTCCATTTTAAAGAAAATTGAAGGCACCAGTGAACAGAGAACTTATGGCCTGTGGTAAAGGGCAGATATCCAGTGCATTGTAGACATGGGATTTGTTCCCTGCTGGTCTTAGAGCCCTTACTTTATCCTTGACATGAACCCTCCCAACTACCTGTCAGAGAGGAGATGCACATAGGAACACATACACAATCCTACCGTGCTCACCTAAAGCCATGTGCAGTGCACTGTCATGGGGAATGGGGAACCTGAGACTCTTGAATTAGGAAGGCATTCAAGAGTGGGAGCAGTGTAAGCAGTGTGCTCTCATGGAGCAGGGTGGTGACTGGCACTGGGAAGGCGTTCCAGAGCAGGCGCAGTGTAAGCAGTGTGCTCTCATGGAGCAGGGTGGTGACTGGCACTGGGAAGACGTTCCAGAGCAGGCGCAGTGTAAGCAGTGTGCTCTCATGGAGCAGGGTGGTGACTGGC
>PVKW010053133.1:0-12367 GCA_004027895.1 Orientallactaga bullata | reverse complement strand
TATATATTTGCAAATGACATGATTATTTACAAACTCTCATATAGTCACATATCTGACAAAGAATGTGTACCCAGAGTATACAAAGAACTTTCAGAACTCATTAATATGAAAGGACTCACCTCACTTAAAATTGAGCACTATGTTTGAAATGACGTAAGGGATAATGTAAAGAAATAGCATACAAAATAGCTTGAGTAATATGGAAATTCAAATATTCATTCTTGATCTGTATAAATACTCTTAAACATTTAAAAATAATCAAAATAGGAAAAATCAGAACCTGGTGTGTGTCAGCACCAGAGAAAGGTAATTTTTTAAGTCAAGTCTCTAAAATTCATACGGGTTTCTAAATGGTGCTACCCACTCTTTATTACTATGTACACTGCTACCTTGGGTATTCTATCTTATTTGTGAAAATCAGTATGTTTTATATCAGAAAAACAAAGAAAAGTATGACAAGCTATAGGCATTGGTGAGGTAATATGGAGACAAATCACATCAGAAATTGATTTAATATGTGGTCTTTGGCATTAAACAACTGTCTTTTGTCCCAAAACATACTATTAAAAAAATACTTTTTTTTCTAAACCATTGCCAGGAATTTATTTCTCAAATGTTGCTAGGAATTTCAAACACTTTTTATAACAACCTTAGAAAATTGCCCATTTTTCTTCTGTGTTTTTGTATCTCAAAATTATTTCAGTGGAGACAAATATTTAGATGATGATACTCGGAAAATGAAGGGAAGGCCTTGGGCTCATTCGTCTGAGGCTAGAACACACAATGGCCTGGAGGACAGCAATTCAAGCCGTAAATGGGGGCAGTCCACTGTGATGCATTTGGCTAAATCTGAGAGGGTTCTGAACACTCTCTGCTCAGCCATTTAGCATCATGAGAATGAGCTGCTTTACACACTTCAAGGAGAACCCAGGAAGTCCCCATTGGAGGAGTGCAGAGAGACCATCTGCACCTGCAGCTGAATAGCCATCCATAAACATCTTCTGCTGCCTGGATCATGGTGATGAAGTTTGACTCAAACACGAAGTCACCTCCTTGTGGTCTTTCTCCTTCGTGAGAGAAGAATAATTATTTCCCATGAGTACATAATGTGTATATATGCATACATAATGTATGTATGTTTATTTTAGATGTATTCATAATTTATATACATGCATATTTCAACTGCATATCAACCTAGACCAATTAAAAAAGAGCAGCTATGGTGCACTGAGCATTTCCTGTGTTCCAAGCACTATTCTGACATTGTGCATATATTAGCTCAGCAACTTGCACACATACAAAAAGCACGGCATTGTATTCATGTGCATTTTACAAATGAGGACTTTGAGTGACAGTCAGGGAAGCACCTAGAACCCACCTCCATGGGTGACAACTGATTATGCCAGGACTTGAAACCAGGCAGTCTTGTCCCAAGCCTCCTCTAAACCAGCATCATATTTATATCCAATGTGCATCTGACTTGAGAAACCTTCTCTTTCCTTACCTCCTCAGAGGGAGAAGACTGAGGAAGCAAGAAGCAGCAGCCAAGGACACATAGAGGACAGAGAATCAGCTGTAAACCCAGACCTGGATCCTGAACTGATATTTTGCAAAGCAAAGCAAAGCCTCTCTTTGAAATAAGACTGTCTGTAGAAATCCAGACAAGCAAGCAGAAAGGTTGCCTGAAAAATATTTATTCTTGGTGCAGCACTAAGAGGTACAGTTTAGGGTTGAAATATAAGATGCAATGGTGATGGCATTTGGGCAAGAAGAGAAAACAAATGAGTCTGTAAAGACAGCAGATGCAAGAATATGGCGAAATCAATGTGGACCTTGTGCTAGAGGAGGCAAGAGCCTAGCAAGGTTAAATAACCCAGCAGGCTAGTGCAGAGTAAGCCCTGTGTCCTAAGACCTCCTTACTGCTCATTGAGTGCTTTTCTCATGAAGCCAGGCTGCTTCCTAACTTGGTATAAGAGGCTTTAAGGGCAGCTTGCAACTGTATTTGGAGATTTATACTTGTATCATTGAAATTTGTTTTATATAACTATTGTATATTAAAATATATTTAAAATGTATAAAACAAAATGTGTTTATTTCTAACCCTCAAACACAGTCCTGTAGCACATTCTTTTGTTGTTTGGTCCTGAACAATTCTCTCCATCTCAGGTTAATATTGGATGGAAGACTGATTCAGCCAGTGTCTTTCCAGGGAGTTGGGAACTAGAAAGGAAAAGCTGAATAGGAGATTTGGAATCAGAGGCAGCCATGTTTGCAACCTCACAATGGAATTTAGTCTCCCCTGGGGAAAAGAAAACAGCACAACAGGTGACAGAGGGATACCCACAGGTGAGAGAGAGACACAAAGTTCCACCTTCTGTTTCTCCCTGACCTCATAACCAAACTGTGAGCTGCTTCTGTTCTTTGGCACCTACTTGGAATTGTACTATTGCCCCAAGTCCTTGTTCCTCCCTTCAAATAAAACATGCTGACTTCACTCTCCATTGGAGAATCTGTTTTCTTTTTTCAGAAGGTAGCAAGACCCAAGGAGATAAACCACCCCTGACATCTCAGCCAAGGCCCAGGTGAAACCACAGAGGAACTGGGAAGATGAGCAAGAGTGCTGCTTCCATACTGAACCTGACAATCAGTGCCAGCGCTAAGGAGACAGACGCTGAAGATACTCAACACTTACCAAAGCAGAAATCCAGAGGCTCCTCAGAGCTCATCACTGAAGTAGACTTAAAATTCACCACCAAGCCGGGCGTGGTGGCGCACGCCTTTAATCCCAGCACTCGGGAGGCAGAGGTAGGAGGATTGCCAAGAGTTCGAGGCCACCCTGAGACTACATAGTTAATTCCAGGTCAGCCTGGACCAGAGTGAGACCCTACCTTGCAAAACCAAAAAAAAAAAAAACAAAAAAAAAAAAACTCACCACCAAAGCTCAAGGGAATTTTGTGGAAGAGGGGCGGAAAAACTGTGAGAGTCACACGTTGTGATGTCGTACCCAGAGGCATTGCCTCCTCCTAATAACTGCCTGCATCTCCCACAACACATACCCCACAACCCCATGGGGAATAGAGCAACCCCACTGAGCAGAGACCCCTGTGGAATGGGGGCTGGGAGGAGGGAAAAGATGGTACCAACATAGGATGTAGCCATACAAAGTATGTTCTCAATAACAAAGGGAAAAACAATCATGCTCTATACACTTTCCCCTGTGACTTGCTTTCTTCCAGGTATGAGAAACACATCTGCAACCCACTGACTTTTGATTTGGTCCAGGGACCCATTGTGACCTGTGAAAAGTGACAGAGTAGCTGCAGAAGCACTGTCTTCAAGAGTGGATCATAGTTCCACCATTGCTCTTGAACTTCTGCCTTTCCTGTGGGAACAACCCTTACCAAATATAAGCCACTGCTCCAGCCTGGCTCCCAGGAACCTCAGGCAGATAGACTGTAGCCAGTACCCAATGTGTTGCCTGAAGTACAGCCTACAGGACAGAGCACACTCACCACTCCTGACCTGTCACCTAACTGACAAACATACCTTTTTTTAGTTAGTTGACATGATTTTGAATTCATGCTGCACTATTTCCACACGAAACAACCAATATTGTATCATTGTGGTCTTGATCCATTTGCTGTGTGCAAAGTGCTTTGGTATGCATAAGTCTCCGAGAACTGGACCTGTCTTACCACTTTTCCATTTTGCAGTTGTGGGAATGAAGGCTTAGAATCTATCAACTCTCTCAAGGATATTCAAAGAGTCAGGATTCAAGCTTAGCTCCATCCACTTCTAGAGCCCATGCTATTAATGATATTTATGAAGTTCCAAAGCATATAGGGATTCTACAATTTGTAAATATAACACATGTTTATGTGTTATGATGTGAGGAAGTATGACCTGACTTGGAACGTATCTAAATCGGTACTTTATTATGAAATGTTAATAAGGGGCTATATTATAAACATACGCACAAATCCTTAGAAGGTTCTGCAATTCTGTGTAGAAGTAGCTACTTTAAGAAAGCTAGAACTATTGAGCAGATAATTCTTGTATTATTTAGTATATTAAATTCTTGCTTTCCCTTTCAATGGAATCAATGTGGCCTTTTTTCTTGTTCCCAGCTAAAACCTCCCTAAGCCTATTAAAGTGTTATGCAATCTACAAAATTAGATTTGCATGCATATTTTTCAGAAATCATGCAGAAATAAGTTACACCTGTAACAGTAACTCTGCAATGAGCTGTGTCATCAGGGGAGGCCTTATGGTAATTAACAGGTGGCTTTAAAGAAAATAATTGATGATTCAATAACACTCCTAACCATTATTTTGGAAAGAGCTTTAGACATTTTAACAAGCAGTTTCGAGGTAGTTGTTACTGTTGTTATTTTTAGAAGCATGACAGAATCCAAGTACCAATTTGTTCTGCTATGTACATATTTGCCTAATTCCTACTAGTAATAAAGTTCTCTTGCCCTCACTGGTGCTGTCCACTTTAGAGTGTGGGACTTCAGGCAGGAGCAAGAGGGAAAGGCAAAACTTGTCCATAGCAGAGCTTTTTCAGAATGTATGGCTTGATGTAGTTCTCCACACGCATGCCTATAGACACTTCTTAGAATGTAAGGGTGAATGTGCCAAACAGTTACAAGACTGTGTTGACCACGGGATTGATTGCTGAAACCATGTTGATAGTCCCTCACTCTTCAAATATTTTCCCCTAAAGGCAAATTCTTTTTAGACTATATCTCTTAAGTGTGCCCAAAGTGCTCTCTTCTTGTAGGTGAGTACAAGGTTGACCTCAAGGATATCAGAACAAGACTTTTTTTATAATGAGTATTTTTCTCTCGCATTGTTTCAGTTGATAACTTTAACTGAACTTCCAATACACTTAGTTAAGTAGAGACAAAGTCTTCATTATTTGTAGGGTAGGGCTAGGACTTGGTGATAAAATACAATGAATAAGAGAAGAAGGGCCCTGCTTCTTAGCTCAGGCTAGAAATTTTAGGCTTGGGAAGTTATGAATCTATCATCTGCCTATCATCTGTCTATTTATCTATCATCTCTCTATCTATCGATCTATCATCTATCTATATCATCTATTAACTATGGTCTACCTGTCAATCTATCATCTGTTTGTCTATCTGCCATCTGCTTATCCTCTGTTTTTGCAGGTGAATCTGGGAAAGCATTCTCTGGTATCCTTCTGAAGAAATGTAGTAACTACCTATATTTAGGCAAAGACTGGACAGTGGCACTAATGCAGACATCATTGTGGTCTCCATGGGTTCCAGAAACAGAAGCTAGCTCATTGGTTAAGAACTGGGAGTCTGATGGTAATCCAATGAACACAGTAGCAGGTGACAGATATAAGCAAAGCATGCATGAATTTGAATATGCTGAGACTGGGAGATGGAACTTCAGCATCAATACAAAGCTTTCCTTATTCTTTCTGGCATCTCCACTTTGGTCACTTTGAATTCTGCCAATTTTTCTCAATGAAGCTTTTTTAAGGATCACAGAAAATTTTCAGTTCCAGCAACAGAAGAAGCATTTATAACCATTTTGAAGGTATGTGGGTTCGTCTTTTCATGATGTGTGCTCTGTATCTATTAGGCATTTCATAAGACATTAAGTTAGTATTTTTGAGTAGAATTTTATAAAATAAATAAGAAGGTTTGAAAAGGTTTCTTTCATTATTTGAAATATATTAAAAGTATATTACACACATATTTTTGAAGGGTGTTTTTTTTTTCAGATTTAGCCATAAGCTTATTTTCTCAAAACAAGAAAAAATACTATTGACATGTTTAAGCATTGCCCTTTTACCTTAAAAGAAGCTGAAATGATTGGGTGCCTGCTCTTTTAGCCTGAAATCCATTAAATTCTTTTCTCAATGTTTTCCAGATGGCTTTGTTAGAACCATGTTTATATCTAACTACTCTGTGGTCTAACATAGTCTTAATTTTGTTGACAACACCGGTCTTCAGGAAAAATGGTCACTCATCAAATCCACAGCACAGCAGCTTAACTGAAGCTGACAGAAAATATGCAAGGAAGCTAGTTAGAGAGCAGACAGGCCCATGCCTGTTCTATTAATGGGTGACATTTGAAACAATAGTGGTGTCAGACCCTACTGTGAGTAAAGTGGCTTAATCATGGCAAAAATTAGTGCACACGACAGGTGGTTATGTGCTGGAAATATGCCAGGGCCAGGTCTAGGGCCAGCTGGAGGGCTTCACATTATTTGTTATCTCAGTAATTGCACTTTTGGAAAAAAAATGATTTGGGATTGGTAAACCCAGGGTTGAGAAGTAAACTAAAACCATGTTTCCACAATAGAACAGAGTTCTCTGTAAACAGAGAGTCTTATAAATGGGGAAAGTCTAACCTATGCTATAAGTTTGAGTGCATCCTTCTTCTCGCCAAGTCAGCAACAGAGCAAGATTATCATGTCTTTTCACCCTATCTCAAAAGCCAATTATAGTATCTCCTTGCAAATAAAATAAGCTTTCAACCATCTACTTACTAATTTGAGATGAGAAATCCTTCTAAAATTATTTGGGCTACAGCATCCAAAGCCATTCAGGAAATCAAGGGCCATAGTTGAAAAAGAAATTTTTGCATATTGACTATTCTGCTCTTTACTGATGATAAATACTTGTCTTTTCTGGGAGTTTATAAAATGGTAATTCTTTTAACTTTGAGACCTTTTTAAAGGAAGTGATTTAGTTGGAACCAATGAGTTGGGGAATTCCAGAAAAGAAAAACAGAGCAGAAAGAAGGAAAAAAGAGGAAAAGAAGGGGGGAAGAAAACTAAAACAAATAACTAAGTTTTGTAGTCAGAAATCAAAATTCTGGTTTCTGGTTCTGGTTAACTTTGTATAGCAAAGAAAAGTGATATGAAACCCAGCTTTGTCCCAGTGCTGATGTCAAGTCTTACTGACTTTAGCCTTTCTGCCCATGTAGTTATGACTATTTCTATTTTCTTTATGTCCACTTGGTCATTACTGTAAAGTATATTCTAGCTTTCTATATACATTTCATCAGTGTTTGTAACTTTTTGCTGTGCAATAATAAAAAAAGGATATAGTTTCAAATTTTTAGCTTTGTTTGTGAGTTGGAGTGAGAACCAGTGGTAAAGGCCAGAAAGATAGACAGTGGCCATGAGGGAGGTAGGAGAGGAGAGGACTTAATGAAGAGGATGCTAGATATGCAAGTACAGGGGAGGATACTGGGGTGGAATGATCTAAGTGGGGTCTAGGAAGCGGATGGAGGAGAGGAGGAGGTGAGAAGAAGGTTAAGTAAAACTAAAGAGATGATAAATATCCCCTGTGGAAACCTACTTCTTTGTTCACTAACTAAAAAATATATATCAAGTTACAAAAAAAAAAAAAAAAAGAGAGAGAGGGAAGTATTCTATGATTGTATAGATGCTATGACCAGAAGCCATAGGTTACAATAGAAAGCTTTTAGTGCCAGAGTTGGGATACCTCCCAGTGAGCTGTTGTTAAGTGAGGCTCCTATGGTGCCCAAAACATTACAAGCTATTGCCAGAGTTTTCACTCATCCACCATTAGATGGTAAGACCGTATTTCTGTAAACACTATATTCTTCAGCTGTGGGACACTGAATAATAAAGGTAGAACTGAGCTGGAAGTCTCCTGCCTTACTGTGTACTGTCATAGTGCTAGAAAGTACTATGAAGACTTATGGAGGAGAAAACTCATCAGTGGTCTTAACCAGCACTGTATTCTGCAAGTTACACAACTGGCCATACAACTAGTACAAAAGAGTCATGTCTGTTATTGGGGTAACCAACTGCTCTCTAATTTGATTTGAGTTCCATTCCATGGGGAGAATTCATGTCTGAGACTGAAAACCTAGTCTGTGAGTGTCAAAATACTGGGGTGGGGGAATAGCTAGGGCTGTTGTTTGTCCACATGGATATAGTATGCTCACCAAGTGGCCCTCAAAAAACAGGGCTGGAGAGATGGCTTAGTGGTTAAGGTGCCTGCCTGCTAAGCCTAAGAACGCTGGTTCCAATCTCCAGTGGTTCCAATCTCCAGGTCCCACGTTTAGCCAGATGCAAAGTGACGCAAGGGCGCAATGCCACACTTGCCCACAAGGGGGCGCACACATCTGGATTTCATTCACAGCAGCTGAGAGACTGCTGGCACGCCCATCTCTATCTGTCTCCCTCTCCCTCTCTGTCTGTCTCTCTCTCTGTTTGTCTCTCTCCAAAAATAAATAAAATAATAAAAAAATTAAAAAAAAATTTAAAGAACATATATTTATGCATATATATTAATGCTGCTTTTACTTTTGGTTGGAGAAGTCTCTCTTTTCAGATATCAGTGAGTGCTGGGGACATCAAAACTTGTCACAATGCTGGGAAGTGATAGCTGAGTTCTGAGTATGTAATGAGACATCTCTATCATACACTCTAATGGTTCAGATTGTATAGCAGAAGAGCAGGTAGAAAGAATGTAAGAGCCAAATGATGGGGAAGGGTACTTGGGAAACCTGTCATGCAGATAGTTGTTGCATTCATGACCTTATAGTGGCTCTTGTTTATCTGCACAAGACCTGCATAGTATTGGGCCCACAATCAGGTTGTCATGAATGATGGAGGTGCCTCCCAAAGACATCAAGATAGAAGAGAGAATAGTAGGGAAAAAGTGGGGATTCAGTAGAGGAGGTTGGTAAGGGGACACAAAAGAGGATGTGGAAAACAATTATGTAAATTGTTTAATAAAGTTTTATCTTAATAATAATAATAACTTTACAGCAGGTTGCAGGACTATTGCTAAGAAGCCCTTTGACACTTTGCCTAGATTTACCCATTGCTTCTATTTTGTCTTATGTGATTTATCATTCTCTTGTAAAATAATTATATGCATATTTTCGGAACCTTTTGAGAATAGTGAGAACTTTTATTCTTTATTCTTTAAAACTTTAGAGTATATTTCCTTAGAACACAGACCTCCTACATAACCATAGTGCAATGTTCAATATTGGAAAATATAAAACTGACACAGTACTGTTTGCTGAGTCTTGGCAAAAGCCCTTTTACAGCTAATATTTTGATACATAATATAATTCAGTACTATAAATTACACTTTGATGTCATGCTGGTTAGTTTCCTTTAACCCTAAATAGCTTCTTCATTTTAAAATTTTATTTTTTAAATGAATGAACATTACCATTTTGAAGGAAAAATGACCTTTTTAAATAGAATGTGCCTCACTTTGAGTTTACTTCCTCATGATTCAATTATAGTTATGTGTCAGGTATACAGACGAAATGTAATCATGACCTCTCCAGTGCATCATATAAGGAGACAATGTTTGCTTTGTCCCAGTATTTATGATGTTGATTTTGATCTTTAATTAATATAATGTGGTCCATAATTCTCCACTGTACATACTGTTTTTCTCTACAATTAATAATCTGTGATGAGATACTTGACTATGTAAATATCCTGTTCTTTACCAATCTTTTGAAAGTGTTAGTATCAATTAATTTCCTTTGATATGTCATTATTTCCACATTTATTAGCATTCTATGTAAGGAAGAACCTTCCCAGCTTTCCTTTTAACCAATCATTTATGCATTCATATCAGTACAGACACATATAGTTTTTTTAGTATGTTCTGATACCACAAGGTTGTTATAGTGGATAAATAGATGCCTCTTGAAGATATCTATGTGTTTCTTACATGTTGCCATCAATTTATACTTCCTTCTTATCAGCTGAGCATCTACCAGAGAAATGCAAATAGTATGACATAGATATATAGTCATACAAAGACCTTTAATGCAAAGAGTCGGCTTATGTGGTTATGATGATGCCTGTGCAAATTTGAAGCCCACTGGGCACTCTCACAGGCAGGAAACTCATGTGCAGAGAAGACAAGCTTAGAGTTTAATTCCTCCCCGGAAAACCCTAGTTCTGTCCTTAATGCCTTTTAAATGATAAAATTATCCATGATATCTCTTTTTCTTGAGATAACAGTTTGTAAATACTGATCACATACTCATAGTACTTACACTGTTTATATTTTCATCGGATGTTAAGCATCATTAGTATCATTCCTCCCAAATATATGTATGTTTTCTGTGGATGCTTTCTAGATTTTCTACTCACTCTTCAGTGTTCAGCAGTTTAAGTGAAATGTATTTCTTTCTCTTTCTTTGCTTCTCTCCTCTTCTTCCCTTCTTTCTTTTCTTTTCTCTCTCTGTCTTTATCAGTGTGTTATAAAAACTTAGGTTTTAATATCATGATGTTTCCCTAAATTTGAAAACCTCTTGTCCTTATTTCTTCAAAATTTTTTTCCTCTTCTCCTTCTGGGATTGCAATAACATATATATTTAGTATTATACCACAAAATTTTGTTCCCATTGTTCTATAGCTTATCTCTTCTTTTGCCCTTTCATTTATCAAGTCAGACAACATTTTCCCCACCATCTCCAATAAGCTGACAGGCCCATTCAGTAACTATTACTAGTTTATACACTTTGATTTATCTTCAAGAGGGTCTATTTGCTTCTCTTCTCATAGTCTTCATTAGTGTGGGAATCCCCCTTCTGCCAACTTATGATGGCCATGTTCTCTTTTACTTCATTTATATTACATTTTCTTAAAATTTTTGTTATCTAATTCAAATATATATACAATTTTGGAGTCTGTTTCTAATTCTTATTATTATCGTTTTCTGCTGAGGTGTGAATTTTAATACTCTTTTGCATTCTATTCCTTTTGTACATTAAGGATATATTTTGTATGGACACATCATGTATTGGTGTCATCATTTCCCTATTCCTAGCCCCTATTCTGCTGAGGACCCTCCTCATTGGGATTGCTGGTATAAGCCATGGGGATGTGAGTTGCTTCTCTGATTTGTATTATTTGTATCTTTATCTATTTTCCTATTTCTTATCATGTCTAATAATATTTTGTTGTATACTAGTCGTTTGTAAATGATGTATTTATGTCCAAACTTGATGGCTGTGGATTCTTGCCCATCCCTTATAGCCACAGGATTTTGTGGTAGCAGTAGAAGACATTATTGGAAGGAAAGACAGCAGTGAACATGCTCATTTTCTCCAGCTTCCCAGCTGGAATGTTGAAGCATCTCCAGTGGATGAAAAGTTGAGGCTTAAGCTAAGGATGGGCAGAAATCGCAAATAGTTTCAAGAGTTACCCTTCTGTGAATCCCTCATTTTTTCATTAATTCCTTTAATTAATGTGCCGGTGCTTTTTTCTTCCTTCACCACTGGCAGCGGAAGAGAGAGAGAGTTGGGCCAGCCGCTTCTCTCGAGGCTGAGTGGGAAGGCGGGTGTCGGCGACTCAAAAAACCTCCCCAAGTCACCGGGGAAAAGAAAACCACATTGAGCCGGAAGTCTGTCTGGCGGAAATCTCCCCGTTTATTGTCATGGGGAGGTATTTATATATTTTGAGGAAGAGGGTGGGAAGAGAGGATGAGAGAAAGGTATAAGGGCCAATATTATTTCACCACGTCAGCAGCAGCTGGGCGGAGGCAGTTTCAGCTTAGGTGCTGAGTCACTCCAAGGACAGGTCGCGAAACTCTACTCAGGCTTCGGAAGTTCGACTAGGCCTCACCTGGAGTAGGTCAAGTACAAACTGGCTGGGCTAACCACTAGACTTCACACCAGGCAGGGCCCAACATCTCCCCCTTTTTTTTTTGTAAGAATGGTGGACGGTCATGGCCTCTGTCCTAGGTTGTCCCCCTCTGGGAATCTTACCAGTCACTGAGGACCATGCCTCTAGCCCGTTGACCACTCCATGCCCTGTCTTAGGTTGTCTCAGCCTGTCTGAGATCTTATCCGTGGTTGGTTCGATGGAGGGCAGGGGAGGGATGTTAGGTGGATAGCCAGTAAGTGGAAAAGCCGTTGTTTTTGAATGACCTGATGAAGTTTAATTGTGACCTGATGAAGTTTAATTGCCTCAAGTTGTTGGTGAATGAATTGTGTAATCTTATTAATTACACAGGGCCTGAGAGTGAGGATAAGAAGAAGGAGGGGTTCAGGGGGAGGGAGAAGGTAGGGTAAAGAGCAAGAAGAAAGAGGGGTCCAAGGGGAGGGAGAAGGTAGGGTAAGAAGCCATGTAAGTTTGTCCACAGCAGGTTGTCTTGGAAGTCCCATCTCCTCTTCTGTAAATCTTTCTGGAGCTTTTCTGGCTTCATTCGGGTCTAGTAGCATCCACACCTTCAGTTGTTCCTGGGGAAGAAACAGAGGCATAGTTCTCAGGGGTGGGACACTCCCTGGAGAATTGATTATTATCATCCCCTTGTTGGGGTAAATATTTTAAGTCTCTTGCTGGTACCCAAATAGGTCTTTTTTC
>PVKW010053132.1:0-12191 GCA_004027895.1 Orientallactaga bullata | reverse complement strand
CTCTCTCTCTCTCTCTCTCTCTCTCTCACTCTCTGTCTCCCTCCTTGCAAATAATAGATAAATATAAGTATTTTTTAAATAATAATAATAAAAATAATCCAAATAACTACCATGTCTTATGCTTTGATTTTGTAACTGTTGCTTTGTTAATAAATATTTCAAGCTATTCAAAAGAGTTTAAAGTATGTATAACAAATTCAGGGTGTCCACCACTTCACTATAACAAATACTTTTAGTTTTCCATATGTGCTTCAATTTTCTTGTTAGACAGCTGAGATTGGCCAACGGGTTGCCTACTAATCTGAAGGAGGAGGGTTTCTATCCTGAGCACATTTTTATGCTTTCACACATGTACATATGCACAACCCACATGATTTTATAACTTCAGGTTTTGTTATCTAAGATTATAACTATTTCCATGTCAACCTATATACTCCTAATTTATTCATGGTAGGTATTGTTGTGTTCTCACTTTGTTCAGTTACTGAAGAAAACCTTAGCTGCTTGTGGATTGCCACCATTTCATTTTTTTTTAATTTTTTTTTTTTTTTTTTTTTTGGAGAGAGACAGAGAGAGAGAGGAAGACAGAGATGGGCATGCCAGCAGTCTCTCAGCTGTGGCATTGCACCCTTGCACCACTTTGTATCTGGCTAAACATGGGACTGGAGATTGGAACCAGCATTCTTAGACTTAGGAGGCAGGCGCCTTAACCGCTAAGCCATCTCTCCAGCCAGATTTCCACCATTTCAAACGAGGCAGTGGGAAACATCCACACGCATTGTCTTCCTGTAGCTCAGGTGTGAGTGTTTTCCCAGTGAGACTGTCACACAGCTGTGCACTGGAGATCTAGAGATTTGAACTTGACATTTCCAGGCCCCCTCAGGCCCTCATGTTTGAACAGGAAGGGCACTTAATTACTGAGCCATCTCTCCAGCCCCTACCCCTACCCATTCATATTTGAGCCAGAGTCTCTTATTGACACTGGAACTTGCCATTTTTTTCTGGAGTTCCTTCCATTCTTCCGGTCTCTGCTCCCCTGCTGGACTGGGATTACAGGTATGTATGGCCCATGTAGGTTCTTGAGATTCAAACTCAGGTGATCTCAGGCCCAGTCATGTCCTTGTGCTTGTTCAAGAAGTGCACTTAACTTCTGAGCCATCTCTGCAGCCCAGGGGTTAATTACAGCTTTTCCTCAGTCCCTTCCTCTGTCTCATCTCTGCTTCTCATCTGTTATTAAGTGAGCAGTTTGGTTCCACCAACCTCCTCTGCCATGATGTCCTGCCTCACTACAAGAGAGCAGTGTTGGGGCCAAATGACCACGAACTGAAACCTCTGAAGCCGTGAGCTAACATAAACCTTTGCACCTTTAATTTGTTTTTGTTTTGTTTTGTTTTGTTTTTTTCAGGGATTTTGTATTAGTGCCAGAAATCTGACTAAAAAAGAAATGACCAATAGCAAATGCCTTCTAGTCCCAACATCCTCCACAAAGAGAACTAACAGATTCAGGGAACACAGCGCCAATCCTGGGGTTGTCTAGGCAAGTGCGTATAAAATCTGGGCCAGACCTAAGAGAGCATTGTGGAAGTTGTATACAAATGTCAGTCAAAGCCGGGCGTGGTGGCACACGCCTTTAATCCCAGCACTCAAGAGGCAGAGGTAGGAGGAGCGCCGTGAGTTTGAGGCCAGCCTGAGAATACAGAGTGAATTCTAGGTCAGCCTGGGCTAGAGTGAGACCCTACCTCAAAAAAAAAAAAAAAAAAAAAATGTCAGTCGAAACTGTTTGGTGGTTTAAAGGTAAACATGAATGCCGAGTGACACCCTCTACAGATTCCCCCATTCTCATCCTTGAAGCCTGTGAATGTCTCCTGTGGCAGAAGGGACGCCACGGTATGATTAAAGACCTTCAGCTGAGATGATTACCAAGGATCACAAAGACCTCAGAGTTCCGTGTCAGAGGAAGTCAGAGTCAGAGAGAGACTAGAAAATATTGCATTGCTGTGTTTGAAGATGGACAAAAATACAAGCCAAAGAATACAGATGTATGAACAACAAAGAATGCAGATATATGTATGACAAAAAATGTAGATGGGGCTGGAGAGATTGCTTAGTGGTTAAGGCGCTTGCCTGAAAGCCAAAGGACCCAGGTTCAATTCTCCAGGACTCACGTGAGCCAGATACACAAGGTGGTGCATGCATCTGGAGTTCATTTGCAGTGGCTGGAGGCTCTGGTGTGCCCATCCTCTCTTTTCTCCCTCTATGTCCCTCTCCCTACCCTCCTCAAATAAATAAATAAATATAAAATATTTTTTCAAAAAGAATGCAGGTGTATGTAAATCAAAGGAGCTACATCACTCCTATGCATATATCCTAAGGACTCTTCTCACTGCCTTAGGGATAGTTGCTCATCCACGTTTATTGCTGCTCTATGCACAATACCTAGGAAATGGAACCAGCTTAGATAAATGGATAATGAAGATGTGGTACATTTACACAATGGAGTTTTATTCAGTGGTAAATAAAAAATGAAATTATGAAATTTTCAGGGAAATGGATCTGGAAAGCATTATATTAAGTGAGGTAACCCAGGCTCAGAAAGCCAATTGCCACGTGTTTTCTCTCATATGTGGATCCTATGTTTAGACTTGTATGTGAGTTGGAGTCAAAAAAAGGGGGGCTATAAGGGAGGAAGGAGAGGGGAGGACTTAAGAAGAAGGCATTGAATATATGTAAGTAGATGAACAGATTACTGGGGGCTCAATAGCCTAAATAAGGTCAAGGGAAGAGATTGAGTAAAGGAAGGGTAGGAGGAGGGTTAATCAAAATTTAAAATGTTATGAATAAGCCATATGGAAACCTTCTTTCTTGGATAATGGTTTACTCAAATGCCATAGATTGTTACTAGAAAAATTTCAGTGTCAGGGATGGGATACCTTCCAGTGAGATGTTGGCCAGGTAGGTCCCTGATGCCCCTAAAACATTACAGGCCATTGCCAAGGCTCTTGGTTTCCCACCATAAGTAGATGGCAAGACCCTATTGCTGAACACTCCACATGCCTAGGCTGCAAAGCCACTAAGAAATCAAGTTGGAGCTGAGCTCCCTGTGGACAGGCTGACAGAAAGTTGGAAAAAGCTTTACTACATGCAATCCTATGGAAGACAGAAGTCATCAGTGGAGATAAGCAACAGTGAACATTACAAGCCTTAAGTTTGGTTAGCCAGGCCAAATGAGTCAACAGGTGCAATAGTGGCATTTCTGTTATGGGGGAAACCAACTGTTCTCCAGTTGGACCAGAGGCCTGATCCATGGGAGGGAATACATTGCTGGTACTGAAAAAATGGTCAAAAGTTTATAGTGGGGGAGGTCATGAGCCTTAGAGGAGTAACATCTGCTGTGGTCTGGCTAAATGCATATATTATGCTCACCAAACTGTCCTGTAGGCACTTTTCTTAATGTTCATACTCATATGTTAATGTCACTCTCACTTTTGGTTAGAGAATCTTCTCTTTTCAGGGGGCCAGTGACCCCTGGGATGACGTCCCAAGACCTAGACCATGACAGGTCCTGCTTTACACCTTGTACTTGTTATATACAAAGCAGTCTTCCTAGCTTGTGCTTGTATCTGCCCACTTTAGGCGCCCCACCATAAAAGAAGGTCTTTCCCTTATGCAACCTGAACAGTTAGACACAGTGAATCAGCAAGTTATTACTGTGCAAAAAAATGTGGAAAACTCTGCATACACATATCATTTGAATCTCAAAGATCCCAGCGTACAGAGCCAGCCACAGTGGACATGCCTATCCTCACAGCACACTCCAGAGGCTAACACAGGAGGATCAAGAGTTTGAGGCCCCTTCAGGGTCCTGTCTTAAAAAACAAACAGAGCCGGGTGTGGTGGCGCACGCCTTTAATCCCAGCACTCGGGAGGCAGAGGTAGGAGGATCACCGAGAGTTCGAGGCCACCCTGAGACTACATAGTTAATTCCAGGTCAGCCTGGACCAGAGTGAGACCCTACCTTGCAAAACCAAAAAAAAAAAAAAAAAACAGGGCTGGAGAGATGGCTTAGCAGTTAAGGCACTTGCCTGAGAAGCCTAAGGACTCAGGTTTGATTCTCCAGGTCCCACATAAGCCAGATGCACAAGGTGATGCAAGCATGCCAAGTTTCACATGTCCACAAGGGAGCACGTGTGTCTGGCATGCCAATTCTCTCTCCTCTCTCTCTCTCTTGCACACGTGCTCGCTCTCTCACATTAAAAAAAAAAAAAAAAGCCAGTTTGTTGGGCTTGCCTCAAAAAAAAAAAAATTGATCCCAGGGAATATTAGAGTTTGGAATAGCAAGGGCTTGGATGTTCTCTGTTAGAAACCTTCCTTCTTTCAAAGAACTGCTGTGCATAGCTCACAGCAGTGGTGATATTGTAGGTGTGCTAATTGTGGGCCAGTAGAAGTATGTGAGCTAAGTTGATCTGAGAGCCCCCGTGCCTAACCTGCTGAATGGCCCAAGATTGGCCTCATGACCTCAAGGCAAAGACTAATCACAGGGCTGGGGAGATGGTTCAGAGGTTAAGACACTTGTCTGCAAAGCCTCATGTCCTGGATTCCATTCCCCAGTCCCCATGTCAAGCCAGGTGCACAAGATGGTGCATGCATCTGGAATTTGCTTGCAGAGGCTGGAGGGCATGCAGCACCCATTTTTCCTCTCTCTCTCTCCCTTTCTCCTCTTTCTGTGCTTGAAAGTAAATTAATGAAAATATTTTTAAAGGCCAATTATATCCCATCTGCACAATATTTTTAGTAGAAATCAAAGAAGGAGGGCTGGAGAAATGGCTTAGTGGTTAAGGCATTTGCCTTCGAAGTCAAAGAATGCCGGTTCGATTCTCTAGGACCCACGTAAGCTAGATGCACAAAGGGCACATGCATCTGGAGTTTGTTTGCGGTGGCTAGAGGCCCTGGCGTGCCCATTCTCTCTCTGTCTGCTGCTCTTCTATCTCTCTCTCTCTGCTTGCAAATAAATAAATGAAATTTTTAAAAAGATACTGTTTTTAAAAAAAGAAATCAAAGAAGGAAGCCTTTTCAGGGAAGGAGGTGAGGACATAAAGAGAGGGAAGTAAGCCTCCAGTCTCTAGAGAAAAGCAGGTTAGAGCTGGAGGGAAGGCTTAGCAGTTAAAGCACTTGCCTGCAAAGCCAAAAGACCCAGGTTTAATTCCCCAGGACCCATATAACCCAGATGCACAAGGTGGCGCGTGCGTCTGGAGTTCGGTTTCAGCAGCTGGAAGCCCTGGTGCACCCATTCTCTTCCTCTCTTTCTCTCTCTCTCTGCATCTTTCTCTCTGTCAAATAAATAAATATATAAATAAATATAATTTTTTGAAGCATGTTAAGAGAAGGAAAAGCAAAAGACACAAGAGGCACATAGAGAAAATGAACTTTGACAGCATTTAAGTCCTTAGAGAAGCACAAAGTCAATGCCTCCAAGTGTGGGCTTAAAGTCAGACTTCCTCTGTAATCTTCGGAAGTGTGACCTTTCCAAGCCTGAGTTGCTCATTTGTGAAAAAAGAAGGGAAGATCAGTTCTCAACTCATGAAGCTATTGAGAGGAGCAAACGAATTCAAATATAATGAACAATTCCAGGCATATGGTCATCTCACAACAAATATTAAACATTATCAATACTAGAAGCCACTCCAGATATTCGTGAGGCTATTTTTGATTCAGTTACCAGAGCCAATGGCTTCTGTTTTCTGCCTGAGCTAGTGGTTGGCCTCTGTTACTTATGAACTGAGGAGTACCAAGGAACAGGGTCTCATCGTTTCCCTAAAAGTCCCAAATTCCAAAAAAATGCTTTATGAAAAATAGTTCCCATAACTGGGTGACACTTAGCTAGTCACTACATTTTATTTACATATTGAGAGTCACTTTAAATTTTAACATATAAAGACTGGGAGAAATCCGACAATTAAAAAGCGAGTGGAGGGCTGGAGAGATGGCTTAGCAGTTAAGGCGCATGCCTGGGAAACCTAAGGAGCCCAGTTTGATTCTCCAGGTCCCACGTAAGTCAGATGCACATGGTGGTGCATGCATCTGGAGTTCGTTTGCAGTGGCTAGAGGCCCTGGCACACCCATTCTCACTCTCTCTTTCTCTCTCACTCTGTCTGTCTCTAATAAATAAATAAAAATAATTTTTTTTTAAAAAAGCCAGTGGAGCAGGGCGTGGTGGCGCACACCTTTAATCCCAGCACTCAGGAGGCAGAGGTAGGAGGATAGCTATGAGTTCAAAGCCACCCTGAAAATACCTAGTGAATTCCAGGTCAGCCTGGGCTAGAGTGAGACCCTACCTCGAAGAAAAGAAAAAAAAGCCAGTGGAAGGAATTTTATTCAACTTGCACTTCCAAACACGCAATGACATCTTTAATGGAAAATTACCAGAAAGTCACCTTTCTTGTCACCAAGTCACTAGCTTGAAAGATGTTTCTTTCTCATTCACAGTGTCAGATACCTTTGGACTGATTGGTAGGATGGCCAAATTATCGCACAAGTCATTCCCGTGTCGTCCCTCTGGGCCAAATACTAACCTTTCTATTTCTTTTTTTTTTTTTTTAATTTAATGTGCATGAATGCAGGCAAGCCTACCACATGGGGGTCGGGGGACAGCTTTCCAGTCAGCTTTCAGGTTCTGTCCCCACATCTCTTCTCACCATAAGCATACTTGGATTCTAGAAGCCCGCCACAGACTCCAGCTTTTCCGTTGGTTCTGGGGAACTGAACTCGGGTACTCAGCGTTTCATGGCAAGTGCTTTATCCACTGAGCCGTCTCCCCAGATAGCTTCTGATTCTCCAAAGAAACATATTCTCCCTGGGCAGTGAGTGTCATTCTAATGATGATAATTATGATTCCTCTTGGTTGTTGGGCCCTATGTATTGCCAGAGGGGACTTTTGGATTAAAAGAGAGACCTAGTTCGCTCTGGCAGCTTTACAATCTAAATTAGACTGTGTTGTATAACAGTATTGGGCATCTGATATGGGGACTTGCCAAATTTCATGGCTTCAGGCTCACGGAATGTACATCCCTGTTCCAGGGAGGCTAAATATTTTTCCAAATCAGTAGATAAAACAAACTCCCTGACCTCAACTTACTTCCTGGCGCCTGGAGTCCTGAGTAGCTGATGAGGAGTGCCTGTCTGCTATCAAGTGACAGGACACACTCAGACTGGCTCCTGTGCTCAGGACCATGTGGTACCTGATCCCGTCTCCATCTTCGGAACTAGGATTTTGGCCACAACTTAACGATCTGAGTCCAGAGGGCAATGGGCCAGGGTTGGATGCCATTAGACGCCATTGAATCGGCCTTGAAGGGCAACTGTGTGGCTTCTTAGCATGTGAGGCAATGTGCCATAGCTGGAGGGAGGCTGGGGAGAGCCCGTGAGTACAGGCCCTGAGCAATCTTGTCTCTGACGTCATATCTGAAATGGAGAGAAGTCTGCCTTAAGTAAATACTATGCACAGACCTTACAAAGCCAACCAAGCAGACAGTTCATCCTTCGAAGTGAGCCTGAAGCTTCTAACCCAAGGACTCATTGAGCAGACAACTTGACACTTAGTGACATCTACTGAATATGTCAGACAGTGCCACTTGAGCTAGGGAGATGGTTTGGCCACTGAAGGCGCTTGGTTACAAAGCTGGTTTGACTGAGTTCAATTACCCAGTACCTACATAAAGCCAAGTGCACAAAGTGGTGCATATGTCTGGAGTTTGTTTGAAGGAGTAACGGGCTCTGGTGTCCTCATTCTCTCTCTTTCTCCCCTTGCAAATAAAATTTTAAACTATTAAAAAGCAAACTAGCTAAGCCTTGATGACTCAAAAGAATGTGGAACTTTTTCCAGAGGTGATTATGCAGTCAGGTTCGCTTTGCTGGCACAGAACACTGAACCAAGAGTAGCTTGTGGTGGCGGGGGGAGGTTTATTTTGGCTTATAGACTCCAAGGAAAGCTCCATAATGGCAGGGGGAAATAATGGCATTTGGGAAATGAGCAGAGGGTGGACATCACCTCCAGGCAAACATCAGGTGGGCAACAGGAACAGGAGAGTGTGCCAAACACTGGCAAGGAGAAACAGGCTATAACACCCATAAGCCCACCCCCAACAATACACTGCCTCCAGGAGATGTTAATTCCCAAATCGCCATCAGCTGGGAACCTAGCATTCAGAACACCTAAGTTTATGGAGGACACCTGAATCAAACCACCACATTCTGCCCCTGGCCCCCATAAACTGATTACCATCCATGATGTTAAATGCAATGCATTCAATCCAACTTTAAAAGTCTGCATAGTTTTTACCAATCCTAATGATGTTCAAACATCTGCATAATCCAAGATCTTTAAACTGAGCCATAATAACAAAAAAAAAAATCCATAATGGCACAGAATAAACATTCACACTGTAAAGATGGCATTGGGTTTAGCAAAGGAATATTTAACCAATAAAAGATTTAAAACAACCAGTGCAAACACCAAATTCTGTAGCTCCAAATCCAACAATTCTAGCCAGTGACAAATCTCCAAGTCCAATAATTCTAACCAGTAACAAGGCTCTGGAGTTCCAATTCTGCCCCTCCAGCTAGGCTACTCACAGTCCTGGAAAACTTTATCTGGGGCCAGAAGCACTCCTTAACAACCATCTCATGGTCCCGGCATCTCCACTGGGTCTCCACTGCAACCCACAGTCCATCTTCATGGCTCTCCATGCAGGCAATCCTGCTTCACAATACCTGTGGCCATTTCCAAAACACAAGATAGTGTTGCAAATTCAATGACCCTCTCTTTCCTGCATTTCTTATACTCCGTAATACCAGGTGTGGTGCCAATTTGTTAATCCAGGGGGGAATAAAGCAGACTTTGAAGAACAAGACATTCCTTGAGCATTCAGGCCCCATCAAAAGAGTCCACATTATTCTTGCTGCCCCAATCTCAAAGGTTGTAATCACTCATATAATTGCAGCTGAATGGGCAGAAGTTTCAGCACAAAAATTTCATTTCTGTGCTATATATCTCTGCTCACAGCAATCTAATTCTATGCAAAGCAACCCTGCACTAGTTCTCAGGACATGGGCATAACAACAAGCCTCTCACACAAACTGCTTCTAGCCTAGTCCAGGCAAAGTTCTTTCTCACCCTCACAAGCCAAACCTCACAGTCCATAGTTCTTACTGCATTCAGGTCTTTCAACTCTGACCAGAATAGTCCACCAAGCTATACTTACAGCACTGCAAGGTGTCTCTTAGGCCAAGGTTTCAAATCCTTCCACATTCCTCTTGAAAAACAGCGCCAAAAGGCCAAGGCCACACGGTCAGGTTTCAAGCAGTAATGATCCCACTCCTGGTACCAATTTTGCTGTTGCAGTCAGCTTTGCATTGCTGGCAGAGAACACCCGACCAAGAGCAGCTTGTGAGAAAAAAGGTTTATTTTGGCTTACAGACTCGAGGGGAAGCTCCATGATGGCAGGGGGAAATGATGGCATAAGCAGAGAGTGGACATCACCCCCTGACCAACACCATGTGGACGACAGGAACAGGAGAGTGTCCCAAACGCTGGCAAGGGGAAACTGGCTATAACACCTGTATTAGTCAGGGTTCTCTAGAGGAACAGAACTGCCAGAATGAATTATATTAACAAGGGAATTTATTGGATTAGCTTGCAGTAGTTCAATACCAGTTGCAGGCCTGAGAATCAAGGAACCCGGTAGCTGCTCAGTCCACATGGCCAGATGCCTCAGCAGTTTCCACCCGGCCCTGAAGGTCTGGAGGCATCCTGAGGAGCCACTGGTTTTCAGTCCCCGCTGGTCTTTAGTCCACGCTGGAAGGCAACAAGCAGATCCAGCAAGCAAGTGGAAGGAGGGGGCTCTTCTCATCCAGAGCTTCCTTATATAAAGTCCCCCTCTGAGTGGGGCTACCCTCTCTGGGGGAAGGACTTCCTCCAGAAGTCCTGGAAGCAACCTCAGAGACCCACCCAAAAGGGATTTCTGTGGATTACTAAACAGATCAAGTTGACAACACCTTAACCATCACAAGTCCACCCCTTGTCAACTTGACACCAAACCGTATCTCTTTACATTTAATTAATTAATTTCCAAATGAAAACAGTAACAAGTTCATAATTCCACCTAACATGGTGTAACTATCCCACATACAACCAGAAACGCAAAATCTTCCCCAACACAAAACAAGGTACCTTGAGGAATGCTTAGTCTCTAATATAATGGGACTATCAACAACAGTTTGCTAGTGATATAATCTTAATATTGGTGTAGATATGTGCAAACACTCTGTATCAAGGTAGGACAGAAATATTATAATTACAGCCCTTGTTTTTTTGTTTTTGGTTTTTTGAGGTAGGGTCTCACTCTAGTCCAGGCTGACATGGAATTCACTATGTAGTCTCAGGGTGGCCTCGAACTCATGGTGATCCTCCTACCTCTGCCTCCCAAGTGCTGGCATTAAAGGCATGCACCACCATGCCCGGTTTACAGCCCTTGTTTTTTAACTGGTCCCATGGCCTTAGCTGGCATTTGTAACTGCCTTCTTCTACTACCTATTCTGTATTTCCTCCACCTTCAGCAAGCACCTCAGCGGGTCTTGGTTCTCTACCTGGAGGGGTGACCCATACTTTCATTCCTGAAGGATCTGGGCCATTTATCACACTGTCTTGATTGGGTTGTTGCATTGTCCACTGATTTTGATAACAGGGCACGGGAACACTAAGAGATGCCCAAAAGGATCTCCTGCACTCCAGACACACTCTGCCTTACCTCCATTGTGGAGGAGCAGTCCAATTTCCCCCTGGCAGTCTGGATCAATCACCCCTGATAACACTGTAACTCCTTTCTCTGCCTGTGCACTCAAGGGCATCAGGAGCCCAAAGTGGCCAGGGGGACATCTTAGCTTCCAGGTCAATGGAAAAATCAAACCACCACAATCCCCATAAGCCTGCCCCTAACAATACACTGCCTCTGGGAGGCATTAATTCCCAAATCACCATCATGTGGGAACCTAGCATTCAGAACACCTAAGTTGATGGGGGACACCTGAATCAAACCAGCACAGCTGATCTGAGAGATGGGATAAATTAGCAGAAGAGAACCAGAAGAGATGAGAAAGCATGATAGACTGTTACAGAAGGAAGTTAATTTCATTCGTGATGAAAATAAATTTTCTAATGTCACAAAGTCTTACAATCCTTCAAGCATAGATCTAGGCCAGGCATGGTGGCGCACGCCTTTAATCCCAGCACTTGGAAGGCAGAGGTAGGAGGATCGCTGTCAGTTTGAGGCCACCTTGAGACTACAGAGTGAATTCCAGGTCAGCCGGGGCTAGAGTGAGACCCTACCTCGAAAAACCACAAACAAAACAAGACTGGATCTAGTCACATCAGGCACCATATTAGATCCTTCTTCTATTTGTCAATATTCCAGCAGCATTCACTTGAAGTTTGCCCTTCCAGTCAATTCCATCTGCCCTTTAGACCCCGGCTGCACTCGCACTGGTGTGAACAGACAGGCTTTCCTCCCCACTTCCTCTTCTCATTGTATTTCCCTGTGATGAAGCCATGTTTGACAAGGAAGCATGGGTTCTTATTTCCCCTCTTTACTGAATCATGTAAATACAGTAACTACACACACACTCACACATACTTGAACATGCACACAAATACACAAAATAAAAATAAATAAATAAACAAAAAGGAAATACAGCAACTCTCTTTCTAACCATCTCCCACTGAACCTGGGGATCTGAACAGACATATTTTCTCCTTTACAACCTACTTCATGTGTCTGTAAATCACCCAGTGGCCTGAGTCCTAAAGTACATACAACCTCCACTTCACTCCAAACTGCTCTAAGCCACGCAGCACCTCTTTTCCCCAAGGCCACTAAGCTAATCCTCTGCACTGGTTCCTCAGGGAACATCTTATCTCAGTGTAGGCCCTGTCTATAATGAGCGGAAATATCACTTGCCATTTCTTTGCCTATTTAGTTACATGTGTGCATGTGTGTGTGTGTGTGTGTGTGTATTTACATGTGCATTCACGCACCACAGTTTCTTGCCACTGCAAATAAATGCATGCATCACTTTCTTTCTTTCTTTTTTTTTTTTTTTTTTTTTTTTTTTTTTTTTTTTTTTTTTTTTTTTTTTTTTTT
>PVKW010053131.1:0-12363 GCA_004027895.1 Orientallactaga bullata | reverse complement strand
CTATCTGCCCCCTCTTCCACTAAATTATCTGAGCCATGGTGGGCGTGTTTTAAATCTACTTCAGTGTTGAGCTCTTAGCAGATTCTGGATTTCTGCTTTTGGATGTGTATCATCAGTATCTATCTCCTTCACCCTGGTACAGGTGGTCAGATTCACCACGGAAGCAGCACTCTCGCTCATCTCACCAATTCCTCTGGGATTTCACCTGGGCCCTTGCTGATATACATGGGGGGATTATCTCCTTGGATCTCGCTACCTTCTGAAAGAGAGAAACAAATTCTCCAATGGAGAATGATGTCAGCATAGGTTAAATAGGATAAACATCGTTAATTTAGGGAGATTTTGATGAATATAGCCCCTCTTTTGGCCAAAGACTAGTGGTATCTTGTCATTGGTCTCCATAGGATTCTGACCTGGTTCCCAGTTCCAACTATGGGTTCCTTCCCACTGAGCAGATCTCTTAGCCATTCAGAAAGCCAAGGATGTGTGCCACCATTGCATTGTACATCTTGTCAGGCAGGTTGCTTTGGTATAGCAGTGTCCCCTGCTTGCTCACAACATTGTTGGCCACTTTCTCCCAGCAGCTCATGTAGTGCTTTTCAGCACTATATGGGTTAACCATCTTGGAAACAGCTCTCTTCCAGATTCCACTTAGATCATTTGATGTTCTGTGTCAGCAGCATGTGGTGTCTTCAGCAATAGGGTCTTACCTTTTACCTCAGGTGAGCAATCAAGTACTTGACAGTAGCCTGTCTTGTTTGAGGGACCTGAGGGGTGTCTCCAATCAACAGCTCAATGTGGGTAGCAACCAATTTCTGGTGCTGGAAGTTACAGGCCAGAGCCAAATATTTTATGGTTAGGCTTCATCCCACCCTCTACAGAGCCCTTCTTACAAGACAATCCCCACATACTCCTGCTAAAGGTTATGTCTTTAAGTCTACTATCCAGTTCACTTTGGATTTAGTTTTGTGTTTATTTCCCCCCAACTTCCCATTTCCCTTCCCCCTGTAAATCCTTCCATCCATATTGTCTGGCCCTCAAGTTGTCTGTCAGTTATGCCAGAAATTCAGGTTGTTCCAGGTTAGGGACCACAGATGAGGGAGAACGTGTACATTTGTTTTTCTGTGCTTGTGTGAGTTCACTGATTATGATCTGCCCCAACTCTGTCCAATTTTTCTCCAAATTTCATTGTATCATTTTTTTCTTGCTGCTAAGTAGAATTCCATGGTGTTAAATGTACCTTAATTTCCTTATCCATTTATCCAATGATGGGCACCTGGGTTGATTCCAGTTCTTAGCTATTATGAATAGAACAGTTATAAACATGGTTGACCAAATATCTCTGTAGTGAAGAGTGGAGCCTTTATGGTAAATGCCCAGAAGAGGAATAACTGGGTCAGTTGGTAGTTCTATTTTCATCTATTTTAGAAGTCTCCATGTTGATTTCCATGGTGGTTGTACAAGTTTGCAGTCCCACCAATGGTGAACAAGGGTTCCTTTTTCCCTCCATTCTTGCCAACATTTGTTATGTTTGATTTTTTTTTGCTTTTTATTGACAAATTCCATACCAACAATAAACCATGATAATTCCCTCTCCTCCTGCACTTTTCCCTTCATGAACCCACTCTCCATCATATTCCCTCCCTCTCTCCATTAGTCTTTCTCTTATTTTATATTTTATATTTATATATTTTAATATTTATCTTATATATTTTTATTAGTTATTATTTATTAGTTTTTCCCAGTGACTCACTGAGGAAAAATGGGTTATTCTGGGACATGATAACAATCATATAATATTTTTGAAACTAAGTCCCAAAACACAATTATTTAGTTTTAGAATTAAATTTTCTAATATCTATTTAAATTTCTAATTAGTTAACTATATTGATAATGAGATATTTTGGTCACTGCTTATGGAGATGAAAATAAATCTTTTTTTCCTTTATTAGTTATGTACTCAGTGTGTAAACTGCACATGTTGGTACCATCCTTATTGTCATTTCTGTCCCCTCCCCACCAAAGGGACCCTCCTCATTGGGGATGCCAGTTATCCCCATGAGGATTGTGGCCCATGCATTGTGGGGGTAACCATCTGTGGTAGTTTGAATATATGTCCCCTAATATATTCAGTGTTTTATTAGTTATAGTTTGCATCTGCAATCACCTTGCTAGAGGCAATGTCACTGGGGGCCAATCTTAAGGTGTGGTGGTGGGTTTGAGATCCCATTGTAAAGACATGCAAAGTGTGCCTAGCAGGATTTCCTGAAGTGTGCTGTGTGACTCTTTTGGCTGTAGTTTTTTGCTCTGTCTGCTGTGTGCCTGGTTGGCTTTTCTCTCTCTTGCCTGGTCCTGTGAAGAGCAGGCCACTTCTCCTGCCATTATGGAACTTCCCCTGGATCTGTAAGCTTCAATAAATAATATCCCTTCCTCCATAACTGTGCCTGGTCTGGAAGTTCATCTCAGTGAACCTGAAGCTGTCTGTTACACCATCAGTTATGGGGATGAGGCAATGTCTCTGTGTGTAATGTTCCAACTTGTGGCTCAAACAATCTTTCTGCCCCCTCTTCCACAAATTTTCCTGAGCCATGTTGGGTTCATTTTAGGTCTGTTTCACTGATGAGGCTTTAGCAACCTCTGTGTCTCTGGATCTCTGCTTTGGTAGGAGTTGAGTGTTCACTGTGTCTGTCTCCTTCACCCTTGTGCTGATACCAGGTTCACCATGAAAGCAGCATTCTTGCTAATTTCCCCAACTACTCTATGGCTTCAGCTGGACCCCAGTGAGGTGCGATGGGCTGATTCTCTCCTCAGGTTCTGCATCCATCTGAAAAGGAGAAGCAGATTCTCCAACAGAGAGTGACTTCAGCACCAAAAAATGGGATAACCATTATTAGTTTAGCTAGAATTTAATAGGTGTAGGCCCTCTTGTAGCCAAGGTTGATGGGAGCTTGATATTGGAGAGTGAACTTATTATTTGGATATGATTCTGACTTGTTTTCCAGTTCCAGCTATGGGTTCCATTACACTGACCACATCTGTTAGCTGATCCAAGAGCAGTTGGTTACCTACCATGGCTGTGTGTCACTATTGCATTTTGGTGAACATCATGTCAGGTTGTTTGCTGCTGAGTAGCTTAGTCCTCAAGTTGCTTGGACAGATGTTGGCCATTCCCCCCCATTAGCTCATGTAGCACCTTTTGGCACTAGACAAGCCAACTGTCTGGGGACTGGTTCTCTTCCAGATTCCAGCCAGGTCTCTTCATGTTCCATACCAACAGCATATGGTGTCTTCAACAGTAGAGTCTTACTATTAACCTTTGGTGGGTAATCAAGTGTTCTGACAGAAGTCTGTCTTCTTTTGGGAAAACTTGTAGGTCTCTCTGATCAACAGCTCATTCTGGAGGTTAACCACAACCTGGTACTGGAAGTTACAGGCCAGTGCCAAGGGAAAAGAAAGAAGAAAAATATAGGTAATATAAAAGAGAAAGAGAGAAGAGAGAGGGAGAGAAAGAAAAAAAAAAACCAGGAGAAAACTAAAGTTTTTCTTCATCATACCTTCCATAGGGTCCTTTAATTTAGGTGTTCCCTCTAAGGGCCTGATGAATGTTCAACCTTTTAGTCTGTCTTTCAGGATATAGGATTTTATGGTATCAGTTCCATTTAGGTCCAGTTTTGCATCCCCACCCCACCACCAGGCCCAGCTTCTTGAGTGTTTTTATGTTTTCATTGTAAAGGTCTTTCACATCCTTGGTTAATATTATTCCAAAGTTTTTTGTTGTTGTTGCTATTGAAAATGGGATAATGTTGCTTATTTCTTTCTTGGTATCTTTTTCTTTTGCATATAGAAAGGGTACTGATTTGTGTGCATTAATTTTGTATCCTGGCATTTTGCTAAAGGAATTAATCACCTTTAAGAGTTTTGAGATGGGTCACTTATGTATAGAATCATGTCATCTGCGAACAGGACTAACTTCTTCCTTTCCAATTTGTATCCCTTTTATTTCTTTCTCCTGTCTTATTGCTTCATCTAGGACTTCTAGTATTAAGTTGAATAGCAGAGGTGAGAGTGGACACCCTGTCTTGTTCCTGATCTCAATGGGAATTCCTTCATTCTCTTCCCATTAAGTATTATTTGGAATTTAGGTGCTTTATATATAGCCTTTATTATTGTTATAGTCAGGTTCACATTGCTGGTAGAAATCATCCAACCAAGAGCAGATTGTGGGAACAAAAGAGGCTTATTTTGGCTTACAGGCATGAGCAGAGGGTGGACATAACTCCTGGCCAACATCAAGTGGACAACAAGAACAAGAAAGTGTGCCAAACACTACCAAAGGAAGCTGGCTATAACACCCATAGTCCTGCCCCCGACAATACACTGCGTCCTGGATGTGTTAATTTCCAATTCTTCATCAGCTGGGAACCTAGCACTCAGCACATCTAAGTTTATGGGGGAAACCTGAATTAAACCACCACATTCTCCCTCTGGCCCCCATAAACTGGTAACCATGCATATATAAAATTAAATGCATTCTGTCCAACTTTAAAAGTCCCCATAGTTTTTATCAATCCTAATGATGCTCAAACATCCCCATAGTCCAAGATCTTTTAACTGAGCCATAATACCAAAAAAAAAAAAAAAAAAAAAAAAAAAAATCCCCCAGAAACCGTAATGGCTCAGAATAAACCTTCACACTGAAAAAGATGGCATTCAGCATAGTAAAGAAACATTCAACCAATACAAGATTTAAAACAACCAGGGCAAACATCAAACTGTGTAGCTTCAAGTCCAACAACTCTCCAACGACAAATCTCCAAATCCGATCATTCTAACCAGCAACAAGTCTCCAGAGTGCCAATTCCACCCCTCCAGCCAGGCTACTCACAGTCCTGGAAAATTTCATGTGGGGCTGGCAGCTGTCCTCAGCGGCCATCTCATGATCCCAGCGTCTCCACTGGGTCTCCAGTGCAACCCATGGTTCATCTTCATGGCCCCATGGGGTCTCCATGAGGTATCCATCAAATCAGCTTCACACTGACAATGGCCATTTCCAAAACACAAGACTGTGTTGCAAACTCAATGATCCACTCTTCCCTGCATTTCTTATACTCCACAATTCCAGGTGGGTGCCAATTTGTTAATCCAGAGTGGAATGAAGCAGACTTTGAAGAACAGAACACTCCTTGAGCACTCCTTCAAAAGAGTCTACATTCTTCCTGTTGTCACAGTACAGGTCAGCTGGCCCAATTTCAAAGGTTGTAATCTCTCAATTACAGTTGAATGGAAAGCAGTTCTATTACCTTTTTATGTGTAGTATCCATCCCTCCGTGAAGTTCCCATTTCACGTCATTTTCTGATTTTCTTAATGCTTCTTGGAATTCATCCTTACATTTATTTATGTCTTTGTTGAGCTTAGCCAGATGATTTTTGAGGTCCTCTTTTTTTCTTGCTTTCCTTCAAATAATTTAACTTGTTGAAACACATCCTGTTTTTTTTTTTTTTTTTCTTTCCTATTAGGTCTAAATCTAGCAAGGACAGCAGTTTATTTTCTGCAAGTTCTGCTAATTGCTTGGCCAGGGTCGCATAGCTTGTGTCTTCATTTTGGGTTTCTGATCCTGTTGTCTCTTCTATGTTTGATTAAAGACTTCCATTGTGGGACTGGGCAACCTTGTTGGATTTACTTCCATTTGATTTTTGTGTTATTCCTTTTGCACTGTGGTCTGCCCATCACAGTGTAGGAATCTTATTTAATTCAGGAGGAAGCTGTAGATTACCTTTGAAGTGTCTTCACTGGTTATTCCATTTTATGTTTGGCTATATAAGGCTTCTTATGGCAAAGGGGCCTGTCTGCTCAAACGGGAAGAGTCTGTGAGGCTATGGTGGGGGCCTGAAGACGTGGTGGAGGGGCTCATTGGTCAGTGGTTCAGGGTATGGGACTGCATGGTCAGGTGGCCCCATGGGAAGGGTGTGGGATAGGAGGGAATGGGACAATGCAGTCTGATATTGTAGTGGGGTGGGGGAGGGGGCAGGATGGGATTGAACAGTCCTTTGATGCAGCCGGGTGAGGCGATGGTACTGCGGGGTCCGCTGGCACCACAAAGCAGGTAGTTGATGGGACTGCAGGGTCCTGTGACATGTTGGGCAGGCAGATGGAACTGCTGTGGGTCTGGGGGCACAGTGAAGCAAGAGTGGGAATGGGACTGCTGTGGGACCAGAGATGAAACATGGGGATGGGGAGATGGGCCACAGACCCAGTAGTGGCAAAGGGAGGTGAGCCGAGGGAGAGAGGAAGGAATGGTAGCCAGCTGGCCTGGGTCTGCATAGCCTGCAGGCAGTGCAGGAGCACTTGGTCCACTCATGGTTGGGTGGCAGTTGGGACTGGCATTTGTGGCTGCGATGAAGGTCTAGGTGGCAGGAAGGGGTAGGAAAGCTGAGGGAGGGAGGAAGGAATGCTAGCTGGCTGGCCTGGATTCACATAGCCTGCAGATAGTGCAGGAGGACCTGGTCTGTGGCACGTCAGGGTGGCAGCTGGGACAGCCCTTGCACTGGGATGAAGGTTCCAGTGGCTGGAAGGGGGAGGAGAGCTAAGGGAGGGAGGAAGGAATGTGAGTCAGCTGGCCTCAGGCCACATAGCCTGCAGGTAGTGCAGGAGGAACGTGATGGCATGGTGGCTGGGATGGCTGCTTGAGGGGTTTGGGTTACTGGTGGGCTACCCAAGAGCGTGGAATCAGCAGATTCCCTCCTTTGCTCCTCTGCACCCTCCCTCTGGAGGTCTGCTAGGATCTACAAACCCTTAAAACCCCATTGATTCCTTCCCCTCAAGGTGGAGCATGGTTAGGCAGATGCCATCTTGACTGGATGTCTCTCTTATATTTTGATGTCATCATCTTTTCCTTGTATTATGAGGTTCTTGTGAAGGTAGTACTAGGCACTGTGAGGTCATGGATATCAAGGCCAATTTCTCTGTCGACAATTGTGTTGTAAGCAGTCCTAACCTTTCTTTGGCTCTTCCATTATTTCTGCGCCTCTTCCACAATGTAAACTGAGCCTTGGAGGGTGTGATGGAGATATTGCAGTGCTGAACACTCCTCCATCACTTCTTCTCAGCACTATGGT
This sequence comes from Orientallactaga bullata, assembly GCA_004027895.1. Classification (NCBI taxonomy): domain Eukaryota; kingdom Metazoa; phylum Chordata; class Mammalia; order Rodentia; family Dipodidae; genus Orientallactaga; species Orientallactaga bullata. The sequence goes on along the minus strand of PVKW010053131.1, from coordinate 5,247 downwards.
GCTTTTTGGGTCATCACAGTGGTCACTACCATCTGAAAAGAGAAGCACCTCTAACCAAAAGTGAAGGTGATGTTAATATATGAGTGTGAACATTATAAAAAGTGCTTATAGGGCAGTTTGGTGCACATAATATTTGCATTTAGCTAAACATGAACAAGTGTTATACTCCTAATGCTAATGAACTCCTCCAACCATAAGTTTTTTATTACATTTTCAGTACCAGATATATTTCCTCCCAAAGAGTGGGCCTCCATTTCAATGAGAGAGCAGTTAGTTTCACCCATAGCAGACATACCACTATTGCACCCGCTTAGTGTTTTGGCCTGGTTGGCCAAACTTGAGGCTTGCAATGTCCACTGTTTTCACCACGGATGGCTTCTGTCTTCATAGGGCTTCATCCAGTGCAGCTTTTTCCAGTTTTCAGTCAGCTGGCCTACAGAGGGTAGGTTTTCGGCTCAGTTCCAGCTTGATTTCTCAGTGACCTTGCAGCCCAGGCATATGAAGTCTTCAGCAATAGGGTCTTACCATCTATTTCTTGTGGGAAACCAAGAGCCTTGGCAATTGCCTGTAATGTTTTGGGGGCAGCAGGGGCCTCCCTGGCCAACAACTCACTGGAAGGTATCCCATCCCTGACACTGAAATTTTTCTAAAAACAATCTATGGCTTCTGGGTGTGCCATCATCCAAAAAATTAAGTTTTCATATGGCTTATTCACAATGTCTTGAAAATTGATTAACCCTCCTGCCACCCTTCTTTTACTCAATCTCTCCCCCTGACCTCATTTAGGCCATTCCACTCCCAGTAATCTGTTTTTCTACTTGCATATATAAAATAAAATCCCCTTAAGTCCTCCTCTCTCCTTCCTCCCTTATTACCCTTTTGGTGCTTACTGGCCTCTGCTACCAATATTTTATTCCAACTAATACACAACCTTAGCAATATCAGTTATTTGTTGTCTGAGAAATTTGATAAGGCAGGGGGCCACAAGTAACAGAGTTCCTATAGCCAGGAGGGGGCCAAGAAAGGGGAGAAGACAAATGACTAAGGGGTTAGAGAACCAAATGGTGGGGTCATCAGATTTATAGCAGTCAAGTAGTGCCTTGTGGAGTTTTTTGAGAGTTTTAACACTTTTTTCAACAACATTTGATTCATTCACAAAAAACAACATTCCTCTCCCAAGACCATGCATATCCCCCCATGTTCAGCAGTGATAAGGTCTAAGGTTCTACAGTTTTGGAGTACCACACCCATAAAAGAGTTTAATTGTCTCTGAAGAGACTCAAGGCTATTGGTAGTTGATATCATGGCCTGGTCAAGCTTGTCTCCGAAGTCCCCTGTGAGGTGGTTGGTTTGGACAAGGGTGGTTCCTGCAGCACTGGAGGCACCCAGAGACAGCTTCAGGCTGAGGCCCACCAGTAGGGGGATGAAAATCTCTCTAGGTTGATGAAGGTGGAGTTTGTAGGCCCCTTCTTCTTCCTCATAGAGATACACCTGTGGGACAATCAAGACTGGAGAACAATAAGTGAGAGAGGAAACATTTATGCATGGGGTGGTTAGCCCATCATGCCAAAGGATAGCAGGTGTCTTGACACAAGTAGTCTTGGTTATGGAAGTATTGAGGAGTATTAGTTGGCTTAGAGCTGGACAGGCAAAGGGGCATGCCTTGACCGACATCAAAGAAGGGAATATCAATAAGGTGGGGTTGGGAATAGTTTGCTATTGATTTGGGGTATTCAAGGGTGGCATTAATAGGGACAACCATCAGCAGGGGATGGGTAGGGGCTGCACAAAAGAAACAGTAAGAAGCATTGGGGTGGTTAGTAAAGTGGAGAAGGTCAGCCACATATTGGATGTGTTGTGCCCATGATATAGTGGCTTGTACTTTTTCTGTAACTTGTTTTTCCTGTGAAAGAATCTGGTGGTTAGTTTGTTCCAGGAGGGGAGCAGGGACAAGCTGTCTAGAGATATGATTACCAGAAGGGGATTATAAGAAACTAGGAGTATAGAGATTTCTGTCACCCCCTACCTGCCAGCGTTCTTCCCAGGGGTCTCATATGGAGGATGTACATTGTTTATTTGTGAAGGTTTTGAAGACAGAGTCTGAATGCCCATAGTGATAAATGACACAGCTTTAGTAATTGACATTCCCCATAATAGTCCTGATCTTTAAGGCACTCTTTGTTAGTTTGGTGATAGGCAAAGCATGCCCTGCCATTCCTGCAAGACACAGACTTAGGATAGACATGAAAACTGACAGTGTTCTGACAGCTCTGAGTAGGGCAGAATCCTGTGCTGATGATGTTATTGATCTCTTGATAGGTCTTTTGGGTGATGTCAATAGGGGTGGTGCTTCCTCCATTTCCTCCGACCTTGATCTGTCAACATCAGGTGGGCCATCTTTTTGGTTGGTGGGATTGAATTGGACATTTCGGGACTGTACCCAAGTGGTCATGTGGGCTGGTCATGTGGGAAGACACAAGCAAATCCCCTTCCCTTAGTGAGGAGGGGGTCTGGTCCCTTCCATATTCCATCTAAAGTATCTTGCCACAGCACTAGGATGGGAGAGGCAGTCTCTGGTGTATGCCAGTGGAGGGTGATGGGGGGGGGGGTATTGGGAATTTTTGTATATATTGAAAATGTTTAAGGTAATCAGGGCCATGGCCAACTGAAGATTGGGCAGGTAGGTATTGGGCTGTTGTCTTTTAAGTTGGGCTTTTAAAGTTTGGTGTGTCCTTTCTATTATACTTTGGCCTTGTGGGTTATGTGGGATTCCTGTATGGTGAGCAGTCTTCCCTTGTATGCAAAAGTTTTGAATGAGGAGCTAGTAAAAGCTAGGCCATTATTGGTTTTTATTTGATGGGGGAGGCCCATGATGGCAAAGGTAGATAGCAAATGGCGTATGAGTTTTTTTGAATTTTATCCCATTTGTGTCATGGCCCATATAAGGTGGGAGTATGTATCTATTGTTAAAAAGGCCTATTTTTGGCTACCAAGTTGGGGGATATGGATGACATTAATCTGCAAAAGGGCATTTGGCCTCAGGGGTTGGTGCCCATTGCCTGGAGGGCAGGTGTTGGTATTAGTGAAGCACAAGAGTGGCAGGTTTTTAATATTTGTTGGAGTTGACTTTTAGGGATCAGAGGAAAATGTGATTGAAGTCCTTTAAGGTTTACGTGGGTGTTAGCTTGGAATTTTTCAGCTTCCTTAAGGGTGGTCAAGAAGATGTCTATTGGGCCTCCATAGGAGGCTGCCTGGTCTGCTAATGCATTTCCCTCAGTGAGGGGGAAAGTTAAGGGGCTGTGAGACCTTATGAGTTGTACAAACAGGGCTCCCCTTCTTTTGCATATGAGGTTAGAGACTTTTATAAACAGCGGTGAAAGAGGGTTTTCATCTGGCTGGGTGTGCGAGCAAGCAGGCCAGGGGAACAAGTTAACAGAATAAATACTATTTGAAAAGAGGTTAAATAGGCCTTATTCCTCTTGGAGTGCCAGATAAATAGCATACAGTTCCTTGTATTGTGGGGATCCATGAGGAAGCATCTTAAAGTGGATGATGGTAGGAGGTTGATCCCCTGGGTGGTAGAGGACTATAGCTGCTCCCCTTTTCCCTCCATCTGTGAAAATTGGGGGTGCTCTGGGGATTGGTTTTCTTGAAAAGAGGCAGGGCAGGAGCCATCTTAAAAGAGGTATGGTGGGGACCCACTTTTCATTAGGATAATGGTTGTCAGTCTGACCGGGGAAGCCCATAAGCCTAACTGCAAACTGGGCGTGGTTCCTGAGTAGCCATTATATATCAGAGAGGAAAAATGGGGTTATGATAGTATCAAATTCTTTGCCCAAGGTTTGGAGAGCCCAGTCTTGTCCAGTGTTAATCATAGCCGCGAGGGCGTCAACTTCTGTTAGTGTGCGTGAGGCACCACCAATGGAAGGCACCACCATTCCAAGACTCCTTGGGGTTGTTATAGTTCTCCCATGATGGTTGGGGAGGAATTAAATATCATAAGTTGAATCAGCCTGTCTGGCAAGTACCATGCAAGGACCATATCAGAAAACATGTTATTAATTTTGGTTACTGTTTGTTTTGCCTCATGGCTCAGGGAGGTGAGGAAAGATGGGTCTTTGTTACCTTTTAACATATCAAATAAGGGTTGTAAATCATTGGTAGCGATAGGGAGCCATGGCCAGAGCCAATTGAGGTTTCCCAGAAAGCTCTGAAGTGAGACCAGCATGAGCATCTGGTGGAAGGACAGTATGGGCTTAAGGGACCAAGCAGAGGTGAGGGAGAATTCCATCCCCAGGAAAGTTAAGGCTGGAATAATTTGGACCTTATTTGGGGCAATTCTGAATCTGGCCTCAGTGAGGGAAGGTATTAATTGATCCCTTAGTTTGGCTGGTGAGGTGGAGGAGTTTTCCATACTAGGATTTCATCCATGTAATGATAGATGTTAAGGCCTTGATCTAGGTGTGGCCTTAATGCCGCAGCAAAGTCTCTTGGCATATGGTGGGACTATTGGCCATACCCTGAGGTAGAACATCCATTCATAGCACTTGGCTGGTCCCAAGTGATTGACAGAGGAGATCAAGAACACGAAGCATTGTCTGTCCTGGGGGTGCAGGGGGATAGAAAAGAAACAATCCTTGATGTGGATAGCAAGGAGGAGGGGTGCCCCAAATGAACATAGCTTTATTGATGGCCCTGAAGTCTTGTAGTAATCTCCATCTTCCCAAGTCCTTTTGAATTATGAATACAGGAATATTCCATGGTCTCCATGAGGGGTGGATGTGATAAAGTTGGAGTTGTTCTGTTACTAACTGATTTAAGATTTCAAGTTTCTCCCTTGGCAGAGGTCACTGTTCAGCCCAAATTGGCTCATCAGAGACCCATTCTAGGCAGGGAGTTTCATATTTAACAGTGGACTTGAGGATTGGGAGTGATACCAGCAAAAGTACCTCTCATAGTCTTCTATCTCAATGCATTCTCCCTCTATATTACTGACAATGACTATATATAGGGCCTCAAGGATGTCCCTCCCCAGCAGATTAGTTGTTACATTAGCCACTAGGGGTCTGATGAGACCTGTAGTTCCATCCAGGTTCTTCCATTTAAAGGCCTCCTTGGTAACATATGCCTGTGAGGGACCTCCTATCACCATTAGTTGGGGCCTTGGAATTAGTTCCCAGTGTTGAGGAACTTCAGATTGCCTTAGGATTGTCTTGTCTGCCCCAGTATCAATTAGACATTTGAAAA
>PVKW010053130.1:0-12368 GCA_004027895.1 Orientallactaga bullata | reverse complement strand
AGATAGAGATGGGTGTGCCAGCAGCCTCTCAGCTGCTGTGAACGAAATCCAGATGTGTGCACCCCCTTGTGGTCAAGTGCAGCATTGTGCCCTTGTGTCACTTTGCATCTGGCTAAACGTGGGATCTGGAGATTGGAACTGCTGGAGATTGGAACCAGCATTCTTAGGCTTAAGAGGCAGGCGCCTTTAACCACTAAGCCATCTCTCCAGCCCTTGAAAATGTTTTAATGAGAGCAACTTTAAATAAGGGTAGGACTGTGCAGTGGTTGTAGAGGATAAACCTTTCCCAAGACCCAGGCTGAAGAACTATCATGACATGCTAGTGGCAGCAGCAGCAGCTTCCTGGAAGCCGAGAACCCCATGATCCAGTCAGCCAGGTATCTTCCTGCTAGAGATGGGAGCCTAGACAGGCAGGTCACAGTAGGTTGGAGGGAGAAATCTACTGACCAGCAGCAGGAGCTTGGCTAAGTAACAGCAATAGACGTGAGTATATATCATTTAAATATGATGATATATAAAGCTGACTGTGGTGGTACATGCCTGTAATCCCAGCACTTGGGAGGCTGATGCAAGAGGATTCTGAGTTCAAGGCTACCCTGAGCTACATAGCAAGACCCTGTCCCTTTCCCCCAAAAGACACATGAAAGTAACTTTGACATTATATTCAGAGAAGAAAGATTTCAAAAAAATCCAAATTTAGAGCCAAATGTTAACATATAGAAGAAAGGGACAGAAATGAATGTACCAAAATAGAAAATGTGACTAAGGATTGGATTAAAAATCTAAGTTTTGATGACTTCTCCCCCCAGTAACTAAATTTCTATAGTTATATTACTTTTATGATCAATTTTTATATACACAAGAAGGGACATTTTCAGCTTCATAACTTATTTATAAAAGCTAAGCCTGAATGATAAAGACTCTCAGGACTCCATCACATAAATGATTCAGGAACTAGGAGAACTGGGTGTGGGAAGAGCCCGGCTCCAGGCTCTGATGTCTTCCTTCAGTGTGTGGTGCTGTCCTTTGTGAGATAAGTTAGCTTCCTCCTGTGATTCCTGGAGCAGCATGAAGGGAAAGGCCTCTGCTCAGCATGAGAAAAGACTTCCTTGGGAGCAAAATGCTCCTGGAGAGACTAGGCTACCTGTAAGGTGGAGAGTGTCCACCCCATCCCTAGAAATTCTCCAGGCAAGGTCACAGCTGTGGACAGCTGATATCAAGAAGAGTGAAAGCAGGCTGAAGAGATGGCTTAGCAGTAAAGGAACTTGTCTGCAAAGCGGAAGGACACAGGTTCAATTCCCCAGGAACCATGTAAGCCAGATGCACAAGGTGGAGCATGCTTCTGGAGTTCATTTGCAATGGCTGGAGGCCCTGGCATGCCCATTCACCCTATTTGCCTCTTTCTTTCTTTCTCTGTCTTTTTCTCTCTCCTCTCTCTCAAATGAAATGAAATATTTTTTTTTTAAAGAAGAGTAAAAGCAGGTAGAAGGCTCTGGCATGGTACCACAGTGCCTGAACTCCCAGCTAGTTGTGAATCTGCAAAATGAGAATTACTTAGACCCACAACTGGCAGACTGACAGACCCTCTCTCAAGAGGAGAAAAAAGAGGAGTAGAATGAGGAAAGGAAGGGAGGGGAAGGAGAGGGAAGAAAACCAAGAGGAAGCAGAAATAGAAATAAATGAGTGACTGCGGTGGGGCCAGAAGTCTCTGTGAACACAAGGTCTCTTTTCTGGGGCCATCTGTCATCTCCAAGGGGGTGTGTTAAAGGAAACCACCCATATGTGGGGAAATCCCACAGATACACTAAATGATAGAGAACACAGGAGGACCTTAAAGGCCATTTAAGCTAGCTTCGCCTACTGGCTAGGAGGACATAGAATCAGAAATGGCCAGTAGGAGCCAAACATCATGGCACATGCCTATAATCTCAGACTTAGGGAGTCCGCAGCAGGAGGACTAAGAGTTCGAGGCCAGCCTAGACTACATAGTGAGAGCTTATTTAACAATAAATAAATAAAATTAAAGTGAAAGAAAATAAACTTAGAGAAAGAAAATGGTCAATGTGTGGTCAGGGAACATGGCCAGTGTGTTTAGGAATAGTTAGGTGGCCAATATAGGTGGCTAACTCCCAGGCCACCCACCCATTTTGTGACAGTGCCTCCTGGGGAAGCCAGAGTTCCCCTCCAGCCCTGTATCTTAAGACATTTCTGTTTTCCTTCTAAATCAGCAATGGCTTTGACCTCCACCTGGAAAATTAGGACAAAAACATCTAGAGTTAGAAGATGACAGCTATGCCTATCTGGCTCTCTCACTTTGCTCTTTGTATTAGAGAGAGAGTCATATATATATGCACAATTGCTTTTCTGGGAAGAAATTAATGACCCGTAGGCTGCTCATTGTTCTTTTATTTTGGTGACAAAAAGTACTAGTGACACTCTGGTTCACATGCAGGCAATATTTAAATGCAGGTGATATTTGTTTGGAAATAATGAAATGTCTATCTGAGCCTAGTACCACACTGCCCTGAGGTAAGAGCAGAATGCGCTCTCTTCATATTGCATTCCAAAGAAATGCCCTCCTGTAATGAAAACAATCGTGTTCATGTCACTGAGCCATGGCAAAGGAGTTGCCGCATTTCTTGGGGAAGCACCCGGAAGAGCCGATCAATAAAAGCCATCAGATGCACCACATCCCCAAAGCACTTTCTCTCTTCATTTGTCTTGGACCTGGGAGTAATTCTGATAGGATCTCCCCCCCCCCCGGGGACTCTGGGAAAATAAAAACAGCTTTGTAGCACAATTTTCTTTCATGAAAGACTTGTGTTTCTTTAAATGTGTGTTTCCTGTTTATTTCAGTCTCTCAGGCCATTCACGAGCGTACTGTGGACAACAGGTGTCATAAAGCTGCAGGAGTACATCTTAACAGACTCCTGGCTTCCAGATGCAGGTATTACAAGAAGAACTATCTGCGGAGACAGCGCTGGCCTTCTGAGAGCTATGACTAAAGTCCTCAGAAGAAATGCACTAACAGCTGTGAGAACCTCAGCCATCCCCAACACACTGTAACATAAAAACAGCCTTGCGGCCTCCCCCATACTTTAAACAGAATCTGGATATGAGAACTAATAAAGGCATTGCCTACACACCTTGCCCCATTTCTCCTGATGATGACAGTTCACAAAACTGCACTGTAATATCATAATTGGGATATAGATATTGATAGAATCCATTCATCTTGCTCAGGTTCCCTCACGCCTTGCCTTCATTTGTGTGCATTAAGTGCTATGCAATGTTACTGCTTGTTTAGGTCCGTGTATATCCCACAATCCAGATGATGAATAGGGGACCAGGGAGATGGCTCAGTTGGTACAGTTCTTGCTGCACACCCATGAATTTGGATCCTTAGCACCCACATGAAAAGCTACGTATGAACTGGGCATGGTGGTGCACACCTTTCATCCCAGCGCTCAGAAAGCAGAGGTAGGATTTGCCATGAGTTCGAGGCCATCCTGAGACTACAGGTCAGCCTGGGCTAGAGCGAGACTCTACCTTGAAACACCAACCAACCAAACAAAAGCTAGGTATGGTGGCATGTGCCTGAAATCCCAGTGCTAAGAAGATTGATTAGTCTAGCCAAATGAGTGAGCTCCAGGTTCAGTGGGAACGACCAAAGAAGAAACCTGACACCCACCTCTGGTCTCCATACACATGAGCGCACATGTGTATCCATGTACATGTACATATACACCACTCACACATACACAAGCTCAAAAGAAGATGTTAAGCAGTATTTTCCCTCTTCTGGCCCTATTAAATCGTACTCACCCCCTTCCACCATATACCTATCCACCATCACCATTCTCGTAGTCACCCTGAGCCCCTGGATACCATGAATCTGTTCTCCATTTCTACAATTCTGCCTTTTTATAAAAAACATCGTACAGCATGAGGGAGACCTTTGGGGACTGGCTTTCTCTATATACCATTATTCTCTGGTGATTTCCCCCTAGGTGTAGCTTGTTCTTTTTATGGCTGGCTGGCTCCAGTTTTCAATTATAACAACAACCAAAAACAAAAAAAATAGCCAAGAATATTTGTGTACAGATTTTTGTGTCCACTAAAGTTTTCATTGTTCTGGGATAAATACTGAGGCATGTAATTTGTTGGGTCATATGGTATGTTTTAAAGAAACTACACACTGTTTTCATAGTGCCTGTGTGTGGTGATTTATATTGACTGCCAATTTAATAGAACCTCGAATCACCTGGAGTGATTATCTTGGTTAGGTTAGTTAAGGTGGGATGAGCCACCTTAACTGTGGGCAGCACTGTCCCATGGGCTGGGCTCCTGCACTGTATGAAAAGGAGAGAGCTGGCTGAGCAGCAGCATCCATTCCTCTGCTTCCTCACTGTGAGCTGGATGTTACCAGCTCCTGCCGCCAGGCCTTCCCTGCAGTGATGGGCTGTAACCTGGAACTGTAAGCTGAAGTAAACCCTCCCTCCTTTAAACTGACTCTGCTCAAGTATTTTGTCCCAGTGACAAGAAGATGGCTGATACGCTTGTGTTATCACACATTCATTCCCACCAGCACTGTATGAATGTTCAGTCCCTCTCCGTCCTCACCAATACTTGGTGTTAAGACTATTTTATAGCATTAGCCTCTCTGAACTAGGAGCATTGATATCTCACTGTGGGCTTAATTTGCATTTCCCTAAACGCCAATGATGGTGAACAGCTTTGCATGTGTTTACTGGGTAGCAGCTTTGGCCAAATGTCCATTCGTGTAGCCTATTTCCTACTGGGAGTATTTCTTTTTCTTTCTTTCTTTTTTTAAAATTTTACTGTTGCTCTGATTGTACAAGGCAAATGTCACGGCAAGCATAAACCTCGTGATGGACCTGCCTCATAGGAGACCCTCACCCCCAGCCATCTACAGCAGGAGAGGTCAAGGCAGGAAGACGTCTGAACAGTCACACTCTCTCCCTGTTTCATCTCTCTTCCCTGTGGGTTAGCAGGAAAAGTTGCTACAGAGAGCCTCAAGAGAGTGAGTTTGATCCCAGCTATGCCAAGTACCCATTGTTCAATCCCAGACACTTTCTTCCCCATTCTAACCTTGATTTTCTCATCTATAAAATAAAAGCTGTTGGACTTCAGGGTGGCTGATAATCTGAGGTCTGGCTTCTTTCCTGCCCCTACCTCCAGCTTGGCACACCTCTGCTGGGACCAACGTTCATGCAGAGGGAATTTGCTGACTGCAGAATCCACTTGGTGTTCTCTTCTCTTGGTCAACACATTGGACGTCTAAGTTGACATGGGCTCTTCCCTGATTTATACTGGTGCTGCAGAAGAAGCAGACCACACCCCTCAGCTTCAAATCCCTCCCCCACCAGGGTCACATGGCTACACTAAGCCAATCAGGGAGTTTCCATTCCCTTGGCGGTATTGCCACTTGAGCTGATTTAAGGAGCTGACCCAGGAATCATGTCTTCAGGTCTCTACAGGGCTGGAGAGATGGCTTAGTGATAAAGGCAATTGCCTGTGATGCCTAAGGACCCAAGTACAATTCCCCAGTACGCACGTAAGCCAGATACATGATGTGGAGCACGTATCTGAAGTTCATTTTCAGTGGCTGGAGGCTTCGCAGCAGCTGAGAGGCTGCTGGCGCACCCGTTCTCTGTCTGTCTTCCTCTCCCTCTCTCTCCAAAAAACAAACAAACAAACAAATAAATAAATAAAAATAAAATCTTGTCCACAGGGAGCAGGAACCAGGGAACCCTCAATTCCAGCAAACTAGCAGAGTTCTTAGGGTGACAATAGAAGATTTCAGTATCCCACAAACCAGCAGAGTTCTCAGGGTGACAGTAGAAGATTCCTAGAGGTAAAGAACCCACATGGATGAAGTGGAGGTGAAAGACAAGCCCTGTGTCCTAGTCAGACCATCCAAGGCCTCAAGATCAAGACTTTGTACTTCGAACAAGACAGTTATCTTGAGCTGCTATTTTATAGCTTTAGCCTTTCTGAATTTAGCTTTAGCTAAATTTTCTATTACTTGCATTCAACAAAAATTTCTACATGTGCAGATGCCTCCCAGAAACCCTAGCCATTTAGAGTAACTTAAGAACACCTTCCAGTCTCTAGACACAGGGATTCTGCTGCTGGGAGTGTTGCCAAGCATGCTCACTGTGGGCTGTGCCATCCTTTCTTTGATCTTTGAAAATGGCCTGCCTGCATCCCTTTTCTACCCTCCCCCAACTATCTGCCCCAGGAGCAAACCAAGGAGACAATGCACTGCTTCTCCCAGGGCACCACCTTCTGAGGGCCTTGGGGGGGGGGTGACACTGCCCAGCGTCTCATGCAGTCAGATGGACAGAGTGACTTCTAGGAATGACCCTGGTGTGTGGTTCACAGTGCTGCATACTCAGACGTCCTCTGAAGGTGTGTCTGGAGCCTGACACGATCCTTCCTCTCCATGCAGGCTCAGGTGCGTCACACAAGCAGCCCTTTGTGATGAATATGGCGGCAAGTCCTCGTGACTCCCTGTCTTTTGGGGCCTCTTGAGACACCTTCCACCATCCAGCAGCGATGACACATTTGTCTTTGTTCTGCTTTCCAAGCGTACAGTGAGATCCTTAGCAGCAGGAACCACTCGCCTGTGAATAGCACACTGCACAGCCTGCGGTGTAACCAGGGCCCAGCACCAGCTTGCCAAGTTAATGAGCCTTGGCATGCCAGCCCATACGATGGTCCACACCTTCTCATCCCCAGGCCAACATCTGGGTTCAGTGCTGGTTTAAACCTGGGGACTTCCAGAGCTTGTTTACGCGTTTTGGGTCTCCCCATGTGCTCACTTGGTGGCTACAGCCATAGCCACATCTAGCCCTAACAGTCGGGTGAGAGCAGGAGGAACAAGGATTCAGGCCAAGGCAACTGCCCACTAGGGCCATGGCCAGGGTCCATCTGCAAGGCAGTGCCACTGTGCCTTGCTCTCTTCCCTGATGATTCTCTCTCCAGGGTCTGACTGACCCTGTGGCTCTTCTCTTGTTAGCATCGTGTCCCAACCTCCCAACTAACTGGCAGGCCACCTCTAAGGTCAGCTCCATACATTCCTGATCTATGCATCACCCAGGTACACTTCCAAAAGGCAGATTTCCTTTAAACATACTTTCTGAGACAGGGCTAAGGGCTATTCATCTTGGGGGGCATTCTGGGCCAACACACAGGTAGGCAAGTAGCATCTTTTAACCAACTAGAAGGATGCTTCTCTCTGCTTCCAGCCAGGGGCTCATCATAGCCAAACACTATGAAAAGAAGGTTGTCATTTCATTCCCTGAAATTTCAGGTTTGTCAATGATTGACTCCATAGTCAAGAACACCAAGCTCTTGAGGCCCTACTATGTACCAGGCACAGAGCATAGTAGGGAGAACTATGATACCAACACAGCCCCTACCCTCGAGAAACTCATAGTCTGGTGTGTGTGAGGGGAAGCAGGATAAGAATAGGAGCGAGGGGTTGTGGGGATGCAGAGGATGCAGTAAAGTACAAAGGAAAGGCTTTAGCTCAAACTTGGCAGATCCTGGCAGGCTTCCTAGAGGAAGGGGTGTCTACAACAAGAGCCAAAGGAAAAGTGAGATTGGACAAATGATGCAGGAAAAGGAGGAAGGAAAGAAGTGTCCCATCAAAGTCCCAAAGATAAGATGGCTGGTCAGACCATGATCTCTGTTTGTGAATGATATCTGGCTCTCCCTGGGCACAGGGTAAAAAAAAAAAAAAATCACAGGATCCCTATATGAGGGGCAAGCAGGACCACAGTACTGGGAGAACTCTGAATGTCACCACAAGGTCATGGGAAGCCATGGATCCACTGGAGGCAGGAGACTGGCACGAGCAGATTCCACAGGCCACAGGAGGAAAGTGGATTGGGAAGAGCCAGTCCCAGATATTGGGAGGCCAGGGTAACAAGGGGGTGTGTTGGATAAGTGGGGACACACAGATTAGCAAGAATTCCTCTGGAGATGAAGGACAGAAAAGAAAGTTCTGTCCCTGGAGTGGTGGTCACTGCTCTCAGCCACCTGACACTGGCTTAGAGAGGGATTAGCAAGACTTCAGGAGGGATAGCTGTGGCTTTGTGGGACCCTTAGCCTCTCCTCTTAGTTTAACAACAATAACTACTCACTAAGTTGGACCTGGAAAAAGCAGAGAACTCCCAAGACCAAAAGGATCCTGGATTCCAACACTGGTTCCACTGAACTCTGCTGACAAGGGAGCAGCCTCGTGGGGAATGTGAGGCGGGGAGGCCATGTCAGCTCTGAGCACTTCTCACACCGTGTATATGGAGGCTTCAGGACACAGAGCTGTGGCCCCCAACCTCCAGCTGTCCTTAGTCCTACCGTAAAGACTGAATATGACCCACAGAAGCAAGGGGACATGACCACTCTTAGAGGTCAAGCATGTCCTGCTCAGCAGTACTCCTCCATCTTCTGTGCTTCTGTGGTTCATGGCGACAGCATTCCTCCATTCCTTTTCTCACAAGGTGGAAGGAAAAGAGTGTGGTGATGAAAAATGAATGGATGAGGAGAAGAGAAGGAAAGGAACTATATGGTCTATCCTCCCCCACCACCTTCCAGTCAAGTGCTAATAGAGACTGAATCATTTAGACATGTCCAAAGAGCAGGATTCTTAGTATTGTATTAGACAATACATTTACATAGTTTATGAAACTTTCCCTTAGCTTTCTATATTCTTGGTCTTTGAAAGGTGTAACTTCAACCCGTAGATGTCTCACTGGTCAGACATTGTAGAAACCATTGGCCATCGCAGTTTACTGAGTGGAGTCAGGGACATTCATCAACATCACTGAGTTTCAGGCTTTCCAGATAGAAGACAGGAGTATCAGCAGTGTTTAAAGATACAGACATGGTGTTGTGCATGGAATCCCAACACTTGAGAAGTGGACACAGGGCCAGCCTGGGCTACAGAGTAAGGCTCTTGTTTCAAAAAACCAAACAAGCAACCAACAAACAAACAAATAAAATCTGATGTGCAGATTTCTTCAAAAAAAAAAAAAAAACGAATTAGACAAGATGTCTGAGTCGCACACTGGCCAGGGCAGGGGACGATTTAGACAGCAGCATGACTTGGAAGTTTCCAGTCTGCCTGTGGCCTTAGAGCTGATGGAGGTGGACGTCATGCATTCCAAAGTGGAAATACCTTCCCAAGACGAGGTCTCCACTCAGGCTGTCATTACAGAATACTACAGACTGGGAAAGTTACACCACCCACGTTTATTTTCTTAGTGTTCTGGAGGTTGGAAGGCTACAATCAGTATGCCAGTTTGGTCAGTTTCTCCCAAGATCTTTCTTACTGGTTTGTAAACAGCTACCAGCCCATGATATGCCCACATAATCTTGTATTTGTATGCACAGGGGAAAAGAAAAAGAGAAGCAATCTCAGATGTCTTTGCTTGGAAGGGCACTCATCCTGTTGGACCTGGGCCCCACTCATGTCATTTAACCTTAATTAGTTCTTTATTGAAATTGGGTTCCAGTGTAGTTGGCTATAGTGTCAGTTTAGGGCTTCAACATATAAATTTGGATGGGCCCAGACATGTTCAGTGCATAACACTTAATTTGGCCTAAATGGTGGGATTGGCTAAGTCCAGAGGCCTGCCTGTTCAACCCTCACTCATTGTCCCGTGATCATTCTGGAAAACAAGACTTGTCTCTTTGCTGTAGAGAGACAGGCAATATTGAAATTGCTCCCCCCTAATCTTTATGCGATTGCCTTCTTCCTGATAGAAATATTGCCTCGTGTTGAGTATTTATTGTCTGCTTCTCTCCAAAGTATTGACTTTATGTAACAGTTTGATATACATCAAATCCTTTACGGATTTAATAAACTCCTCTGGTCAGCCTTCCTTTGTGAACACAATGAGATTTATGGTCGTCTTGGTGTAAAACCCTTTTTCCTTGAAATTTTCTACTTCCAGATATCAAAAGATAAGAAGGGAAGCATTTATCATCCTGGAAATCGTACCCCATGTCTGCCTGCTGGGTATTAGTCAGAAATGACTAGTGGTTAAAGGACTAAAATATGACAAATGCTTGACTGCTGAACAACCGAGGCTGGGAGAAACATGGATCCTAAAAGAAGTCCTCCCCTTCCCCTTCACAAAGGATTTTTCTTTGCAATTCATCACAAGAGTACATGGGACAGAGAGCAGCCTCATCTGAGCTGGATGCATAACCTTGGGAGACCTTGACTAAAAGGTTAGCAAGCTGAGTCAATGCAGTACCCATTTAACAAACACTACTGCAGGTAGGTAAGTGCTGAGCGCCCACAGAAAGATCCCTGGTACAGGATTAAGGGGTGCAGGGGGCGGAGGGTGTGTGGACTAACTCTGGCTCCTTCTGTCTTCCCCTACATATTTACAGTAATCATCGCTTTATCTGAGCTTTCACTTTCTTGCCGTCAATCATGGTCCCTAAGTGGAAAATATCACAGATGAACAATTCATAAATTGCATGCTATTCGGAGCTGTCTAATTACATCTCATGTTGTCCTGCTCTGTGCAGTCATTTTTCTGTCCAGAGTGTGTGAGAGAATACATTCATATCACCTTATTACAGGATATTGTATATCTTTATGTTGTGATATTTGGTTGCTACAGCTAATCTCTTACTGTGCCTAGATTATGAATTAAAAATTCCTTTTTAAATTTTTTTCAAGGTAGGATCTGACCTGGCACTTACCTCCTACCTCTATCTCCTAAGTGCTGAGATTAAAGGAGTACACCACCACTCCTGGCCAAATCAAACTTTATAATAGATATATATGAACAGGTAAACCCACTACATGGGGAGCTTGGTACTGTCTACAGTTTTGGCCATCCACTGGGGATCATGGAATGTACCCCTGCCTGTAAGAGGGGAGTACTCTAAGCTCTTGCTTGCGTCTCTCTCTTAGACAGAACTTGATGAACAAGACCAAACCAATCCAGCCCTTTAGTGCCCAGAGGTGGAGGAGATGGTTAGAGTGTTCAAGTGAATAAGCAAGTGATTCATGATTAGATAAATCTGAGATTGAAAAGGTCCAGATAGCAACAGGAAGACCGTCTAGAAGCTGCAGATATAGATTGGTATTTATAAATCTCCTTGATCTCCAAAGAAACTTTCCATGAGGAAACATGACCTGAACACGCAGGCAGGGCGGTGGCAGAGAGAAGCCTCTTAAATGTTCTAGGTGCTTCTCTGAAGAACTTATGGCAAAGTAGAGAAGAAAGAGGAAGGAGATTTATAGAGTCTCAAAGCCTCCAGTTAAAATTAAATGTGGTAAGGAAAGTGGGTTTCCACATTTAATTGTCTTTCTCACAGTAACTGTGTGTCAGTCTTTCCTAAGAGCCTATTAATTCTGTAATTTAGTGCGAGAGCAGAGGGATCGACAGAGCCAGCGTGGGGTTTTTTTCTCTCCTCATTGACTAGCTGTCATCTGCCATGAATGTTAGGGTGGCTTTCTCCTTGAGCACTCTAAATACCCCCAAATTAAAAAGGTTTTACAGTCAGTTTAATAAAAAAAAAAAAAAACCTGCTTGCACATCAGTTAGCAAAAGTGGGGTCCATGACACTGCATGTTATGATTTTAATTATAGCTAAAAATAACCCGGCTCATTGTAAGGGCCCTGTGGAAGCCAAGTCCTGGAGGTGGCTCAAGTGGCTGTACTGGGTGGTGAGAGCTGCTTTTAAATAAAAAAATGATTTATGAATGTGGCCCCCAAAGCTGCTGAGCAAAGCAAGAGTGTACATTTGATAAATGACCATTTGCCTGGCACCAGCTCTCTCCCCTATTAGAGGCATCACTGCAGACCTGTCTTGTCCTGGGTTTAATTAGGTCCTCCAGCAGGACAGATGTCTTCAAAAAGGGCACTCGGCAGCCCAGGGCATTGCTAAAGAACAGGCCCTTGGCAGACAGGGTCATGGTGCCCGGGCAAGAGCCAGGAGCGGCTAAGACTCCCTGATCTTGTACATTTGAACTTCCCCACTTGTAAAGTCCTGTCCTGTGCTCTAACCACATTGCTCCATCACCAGACTGGGACAGTGCAGATCTGATGTGGGAAAATAGCACAAGCTGGCAGAGAAACACAGCAAGCCCTGCGTCGTCCACATCTGGTTGGATGTTAACAATTTGCTTTTATGGAAGATGTGAGACAAGGATCTAGAGTTTAGCATATTGTAAATAGATAACAAATTGCTCAACACTATTGTTTAAGCAGACCATCTTTCTCTTTTTATCATGGATGCAGAGTGCTTCCCTTGTTGGTTCTTACAACCACAGTGCTGTTTCTAATCACGTATTCTGTTCTCTGACCTGCTGG